>CAJNDV010033279.1:22110-32382 GCA_905221635.1 Symbiodinium sp. CCMP2456
GTTTAGGGTTTAAGGTTGAGGGCTTGGGGTGTAGGGTTTAGGGTTGAGGGAGTAGGTTAGGCTACTATCTTTCGGTCTTGTCAAGAATATCTGTATCTGTCCCTCTGCACATGTTGTAGTAGCGTAGTAGGAAACCCACCACATGGGTAACTGTCGACAGGAGCCTGCTATTGGACTTTTGCACTCGGCGAAAGATTTCTGTCGATGCTTTTCCTTGGTTTTGAGTGGGTTGCAAGTCTTGCCCAGTGTGGGGCTCCATTTCAGTTTTGCCATTGCTGCTAGCAGTATAGGAGCCTCAATAGTTACCTATACTATTTTCGGGGTTCCTTCTTATGAATATACCAAAACCCTATTCCAAATTTTTAAGGCCCCTACGTTAGTCTTATCATCCAGTTACCGACAGTTTACCACAGGGTCCATTATTAATGGACACGTTCCCAGTATATGATTTGGAGCCTGGGAGGTTTATCTGCAAAGGCTGGGTCTAGGACAAACTTCTAAGGTGGGTAGTTACCCTTATAGGCGCCTTGTAGAAGGTCTATATGCCTTATAGAAGCCGTTTAGAAGCCCTATATACCCTAAACTCCCCATTCGTATCTAAACCCAAAACCTTAAAACCCTAAATCCTAAGCCCTAAAACCCTAAACCCTAAAACCCTAAACCCTAAAACCCTAAAGCCCTAAACTCCCCACCTGCAGTTTCCTTTAGCTGGGGGGTGCAAGCCGGCTGCAGCTCCTGACGACGTCTTGGAAGACTGTCTGGTGCTTAGTAGGGAATGGGGGAATGGATCCCTATGATTATCCCTTAAGGTCCCTTATAGTAGTCCCTATAACCCATTCCCCCATTCCCTACTAAGCACCA
Organism: Symbiodinium sp. CCMP2456; assembly: GCA_905221635.1. Lineage (NCBI taxonomy): Eukaryota > Dinophyceae > Suessiales > Symbiodiniaceae > Symbiodinium > Symbiodinium sp. CCMP2456. The sequence goes on from CAJNDV010033279.1 coordinate 22,972, forward strand.
GACAGAAGAACGCTCCGCCAGGGTTTCTGTGCAGTTTTATCCCTGGCAAGCAACCCAAAGGGTCCAAAGGACCTAATACTTAGGTACTCGGTTTTAGGGTTTAGGGTTTAGGGATAGTTGTTCTGTAGGCTAGGATTTTGGAGAGTGTAGGATTATGTAAGTACTTGGACCCTTGGGACAATGATTAGGTACAGAGCTGTGCCTGCCTTGAAATTGACCTAGAACCCAACCACATGTCAACGGGGCGCGAGGTGGGTGCTGGGCCGTTCTTCCAGGTTCCAGGGTAGACACAGGTCCCTATTTCAAGGCGGGTAACATCTGTTTTTATAGTACCCTAGGGCTCCAGCTAGCTAGTTTAATACGGGGGTACTGGGTTACGGAATACATCACTTGTAACCTCCCTAAACCCTAAGCCCATTTAGATAGCTGGAGCCCTGAGCTTAGATTGTGTGGCATAAGCCAAAGGTGCTGCCCACGGTGATGGCTTGCATGGCACAGAGGAGCCGCAGCAACCAGAAAGTTCTGCTTTGCTCCTTGTAGCTGCCGAAAGCCTCCTGCATCCTTCTGTCTCTTTAAACCCTAAACTCTAAACCCTAAACCCTCATACAACAGAAGCCTGAAGATTGTTAGTATGCTGCTCCTGATGAGGGTCCCTTAGAACATGTATCGTATATCATAGTATCACAGATTCCAAGTGCTGAAGCCCCCCTAAAACCTAAGCCCTAAACCCCAAACCCCTTAACCCCAAACCCGAAGGCCCCAAACCCCTACAACCTAAACCCCAAACCCTCAACCCCTAAACCCCAAACCCTAAGGCCACGAACCCCTAAAGCCCAAACCCTAAACCCTAAACCCAAACCCTAAAGCCACCAACCCCAAACCCCCAAACCGCGAGGACACAAACCCCCAAACCCCAAACCCTAACGCCACAAGCCCCAAAACCCCAAACCCTAAGGTTTTTTCAACCCTAGAAACCTCCTGCTACAAGGCTACAGCCCGTCTTTCAAAATCATCATGGCCGTGATCTGCTTTGTGTACATGGCCATGCATCTCGGACATATTGTAGGAGTCCAGGGGGGCTTTGCAGCAGAGGGCTACACGTTGTCTTCAGTTGTGGTAAGGGGTTATGCTGTTGGTGAAAGGTGCTATGGCGCCTTGCGTCGGTTTGCTTATTGGGCAAACCCTAAACCCTCAGCCCTAAACCCTAATTCCAAACCCTAAACCCTAAACCGGCTAGGGCTTCATATTTTTCCCTGCTCTACGGGTATCGATTTTGATCAGTCTCGGGCTTCTTGGGGGCGTGTCGGTGTAGCAAACGGGTGTCGCGCAGGCAAAGAGGAACCCATAATCGGGATACTATTTGGGAGTGAGAATTTCATAACGCGTATGCCCTCCAAGCGCCAAGCGCTACGAACCGGAAGGCTATCGTCGGTTTGAATAATTCATGACACAAAACAACACCATTTTGGGGGGTTCCTGCCTACACTATGACACTCAAGGCAGCGGCAGGCGGGGGTGGGAGTGGGGTTGCACCGTTCCGCCAAAATGAGAACCCTCTCCACCTAAATGTTCTTGTTTCCGGGGTTTTCGTAACACGCCAAGCCACAACGAAACTACTTCCACCCAACAAGAATTAGGAACCTGATCCCAAAAGCTAGGGTACCCTTCGAGGCAACCTGAATTTTGTGAATCTTGCCGGGGGGAAGGGGCTAAGGTTCTTAAACAGTGGCTTCTTATACAGGACGTTCACCGTACCCAAAAACCGAGTCTAGCTGTGAAGGGGCCATACAAAGCCCAGAAGAACTCTGTAGCAAAAAACCCTTAATTAAAGGAAGCTGGATCACAGAACCCCAAGCCCTAAACCCTAAGCCCTACACCCTAGACCCTACTCGATTTCTCTGATGACCCGAAACCCTAAACTCTAAATCCTAAACCCTACTCCATTTATTCAGGGCCCTCTATTAGACCCCCTTTTTGAAGTCTCTATTCGACCCCTGAGGCCCTTCTGCTCGAAAACCCACGACCCTCCAAATTCAGGGCCTAGGGTCTATATAGGTTTAGGGTTTAAGATTTAAGTTCAGGGTTTAGGTTTTTTAGGGTTTAGGTTTAGGGTTTAGGGTCTAGGGTTTAGGGTTTAGGTTTAGGGTTTAGGTCTATAGGGTTTAATTAGGTTTGGGATTAGAGTTAAGGGTTTAGTGCAGGGATTCTTGGGAAACTTCAAGGGGCGGGGGCTTCGACCCCCTGTAACTTCAGGGTTCAGGGCCTGCGAGGGCTGAGGGGCTCAGGGTTTCGGGTTCAGGGTTTAGGGTTTAGGGTTCAGGGTGTAGGGTTTAGGTTTATAGGGTTCAGGGTTTAGGGTTTAGGGTTTAGGGTTCAGGGTTTAGGGTTTAGGGTTCAGGGTGTAGGGTTTAGGTTTATAGGGTTTAGGTTTAGGGTTCAGGGTTTAGGGTTCAGGGTTTAGGGTTTAGTGTTCAGGGTTTAGGGTTCAGGGTTTAGGGTTTCGGGCTCAGGGCTTATATTATAGGGTTTAGGGTTCAGGGTTTAGGGTTTAGGGTTCAGGGTTTAGGGTTCCGGGTTTAGGGTTTCGGGTTCAGGGTTTAGGGTTTCTGGAGCTTCGGATTCTAGACTTCGTGTTGAGCACTTTCAGGGCGTTAGGCCTTCGAATTCTACCTGAAACCCTATAGTCTATAATCCTAAACCCTAAATTCAGGGACCATGAATCTACGCTGTGGTCTCGAGTTATGGCTGTGTTCATGAACTAGCACCATGCTCAGACCTGGAGAATCAGGAGACTTACGCAGCAAGGTAAGGTTATAAGGTGATCCGTGCTCCAGTTGGGCTTATACACACTTGTAGATGATATGTGTCTTATAGCCCCAGCTGATAGGTCCCAGGAACCACCCCTTAACCCTAAACATTCAACCCTCTGAGCAGGGCGGGAAATAAATCTCCTGCAGTTGAGGATCGGGCCCTGGAAATTCAGCTCTTTCCTTTCGAAGCCCAAAGCTTAGCATTTAGGTCTTGAGGGGTTTAGGGCTTAGGGCTTTAGCGTAAGATTGTGCCAGTGATGCTCATTGTCAGTGATCCTTGCATCCCCCAAACCCTTGACTACAGCCCCACCCGAAGCCGATCTCAGCCCTTGCCCTTATTCGAACTGGATGCCCTTGTTAAAACCCAACACCAACACCAGGAAAAAGGGTACCTATTGTTGTTGAAGATAGTGCATAATATGATGTGATAGGGGAATGCCACATGACACAATAGAGCTTAATGTAGAAGAACAGAATATTGCATAATACACCACAGTACAAGATACTGTGTGACTGTACAATAATGAAACATGGCATACTGTGTGCTATATTATAATATGATATGTCACGCATGAATATAGTATGACGTGTGTTTTAGGATAGATTAATTTGTCCTAGCGCCCCTTTCTAATTCCTAAACCCTAAACCCTAAACCCTAAACCCTCGCCCTTAGCCTTCAACCGTCCTAACTAGGCACCACGGCTTTGTGAAGCCGCTCGTCAGCAGCTGCTGGCAGGGACTAGGGCCGGAAAAGTGCTAGTGGGACAGAGCTTCGAGGATCACGAGATACTGGGGTCTTAAGCTACATTATATATGGAGATACTGGGGTCTTAGACTACATCATATATGGAGATACTGGGGTCTGAGACTACATTATATATCGCCCAGATGTTCGAATAGTAGGGTACGTAATACATGTAGCCATGTGAAGCTGTAAGTAAGGCAGCCCTGACCGCTAACACTTTAGACACGGGATGGCTCATGTTTCTTGCGGAGGAATAGGGAAACTCCAGACTAGACTGAGATTTTGTACCTTCTATCCTGCGGTACTCCAAAACCGCTATACTCCGAAACCTGCTACAAAAACCTCCTTGGCGGCTTCGGTGTAAGGGGTTTCTGGAAGCTTCTCTCCCCAAGAACTCTCACTAGGTTCCCCAGTAGTACCCTTTTGCCCTTTTTCTTTTTGGGCTCCCTTACTAAAACCAAATAGTTAAGGGGCTACTGGGAACCTAGCTCATGTTGATGTGCCGCCGCGACTTGGGGGAAGGCCTCCCGGGCTCCAGTGACTATAGGAGCCTTAATAATTGCCTATACTATTTTTGGGGGGTCTTTATTATTATTATTATAGTATAATATACGATAGGAGCCTGAATAAATACCTACACTATTTTGGGGGCTCCTTATTATTATGGTTATAGTATAATATACCGCAAAACCCTATTCTAGTGATTAAGGCCCCTTACATTACTGAAATATTGGGTTGCCATATTACCCAAACCTTCCAATATCCTTTGGGTTCAGGAAGAAACCTTCAGCCGCGTTTCAGCGATCCGATGATTTTTTAAGGAATGTCCCGTAATTTTGGGTTATTGGTAGGTTTGGGTAGGTCTTCTATGACCAGTAACCCCTACTAGTTGGAGAACTGGGGAGGCCGACAGTGCTGCGGGGTTTGCGACGACCCTACAACCCCTAAACCCTAAACCCTAAACCCTAAACCCTAAACCCTAAACCCTAAACCCTAAACCCTAAACCCTAAACTGAACCCCAAGGCCCTCTGATCTTTCAGAAGTCATGTCTCAGCTCGAAGCATGGCGGTTGAGAGCACAGGCTCGAGCTTCACATGTCCACCCTACCTCCTCAACCCTAAAACCCTAAACCCTAAGCCCTAAGCCCTAAAGACCTAAACCCTAAACCCTAAACCATAAAGACCTCAACCCTAAAACCCTAAACCCTCAACCCTAAAGCCCTAAAGGCTTAAGCCCTAAACCCCTAAACCCTAAACCCTAAAACCCTAAACCGGGGGGCTGAAGCCCGCGATCATCCCAAGCCTGAATAGGGGCCTGAACAATTTACCAATACCATCTTTAAAGGGATCCTTAAAGGTCTCTACAAGGGATCCATGACAGGGTTCTGATATAGGGCCGTTATAATTACCAATACTATGTTGAGGGTTCCTTATTATATCTATAGTATGGTACTATGCCCCAAAACCCTATTCTAATTATTAAGGCCCCTCCATTATGCACTGTAACCATCTTTAGCAACAAAGCGCAGCAACCAGCAAGATCAAGAGGAAATCCCTAAAGCCGAGAGCCAAGCCTGATGGCTCGATACCTTTCGTTCCAACGTGGCTATGAGTGTTGCACTTAAGCAAAGACGAAAGTAGGGGCCGAAATAGCTACCAATACTATTTACAGGGTTCCTCATAGGCTTATAGGTACAGGAAAATGGGCCCAAAAACCCTAGTCTAATTATCAAGGCTCCTATATTATGCTAGACAGGGATCCCAGGCTTCAGAAACCCAACAGCACAGAGGGAAAACAGGCACACCAAGCAACAAAACATCAGGCCAAACCATAAACGAAAAAAACAGTAAACCCTAAATCCTAGACTCCCAACATGAACCCTCGAGATCAGGATTTAGGGTTCAGGATTGCGTATTTACTTTTACAAATCCTACACCTGGCTCCCAAAAACTGAACCCTGTAGCAGCCCGATAGTTCCTAAATCCCTAAGTCCTAAACCCTAAGCCCTAAAGTCTTTAAGCATGAACTATGAACCTTATATACACTAACAACCTTAAGGCCCCTTCTTAAGAATAATCCCCGGATCCCTAAACCCTACACCCTACACCTTACACTCTTCTAAACCCTAAACCTTAAGGCCCCGTTTTAAGAAAACCCTACACCCTAAACCCTAAACCCGAAACCGGAAGCTCTCCGGAAGAGACGAGGATCTTCCTGCTTGGCCCCGTGGCGAGCCATCTGCGAAAGCGCCAGCGCCGGGACGATCAGGCAGAGGGCTCAGGGTTTAAAGGCTTAGAGGCTTAATGGTTTAGGGTTTAGGGCTCCCTAAGGGTCCAAAGGACCCAGTAATTATGTACTCGGTGTTAGGATAGTAATTATGTAGGCTAGGATTTTTGGAGAGTGTATGATTATTATGTACTTCAGGGTTTAAAGGTGTAGAGGCCTAAGGGCTGAGGGTTTAAGGGCTGTAAGGAATTCGGGTGCTTGGGGCAATCGGTTTTAAGGTTGAGGGGTTTAGGGCTTTAGAGTTCAGGACTTGTGTTTTGTGGCATGGGCTCTGTTTTTTGTTGTTTAAGGTTTAAAAAAGGCCTCAAGGCGGTGATGAAGGTCGTTTTGTGTTTGACGCGTCTTGTGTTGCCAGAAAGTCTTGAGGTGCCTATAATAAGCAGCGCGAGAATCTCCAAGTAGTAGGGTGTGCCCAGCTCCATACAGCTGCAGTCTTGAGGGGATCTTCGATTTTTCATGTTTTGGTTACTACGATCCCTCAGAAACAGCTAGAATTACAAGTTTTGCAAGGTTCCCAAGCTCAGTATAGAGTACAGAAGCAGATTCACCAAGTATATTCCGGCATACTTGTAGTATGCTTATTTCACAGTCCAGCCAGTTGTAGTCTCGACCTTTCGGCTTAAGCCTTAAAAACCCTAAGCCCTAAACCCTAAGCCCCAAACCTAAGCCCCAAATTAGGCCCAAGAAACAAGCCTCCAGCAACAAAACCGCCAATCCAGACCACCAGAAGGCTAATCTAGGCGCCTTATTAATTTCCTGTACTATTTGGGGGCTCCTTCTTCTAACTATAGTATAATATACCCAAAACCCCATTCTAATGTTTAAGGCTCCTACATAAGGGCGGTTTCTGCTGTCTTGAGTCTTGAGTATTGAAAGGCTAAGGAAGTGAGCCTAAGCTGCTAAAGCCTACACAAAGCCTCCTACCCTTAAACTTTGCCTCAAGCCCTACTCCTCAAAACACCCTTTTGTGTTAAAAGAGAAGGGCTTTGCCTAAGGGTCAAAGTGCCAAATACATTCATCTGTTCACCCAAATACTACCCTTGTAAACCCCAAATATAGATCTCGTATAGAACGCATGTCACAGCCCCAGGATCTCGTGTGGGTAGTTCTCTAAATTAGGGCCCCTTTTAGGTCCCCAATATAGTCAAAAGGACCCTAATTTTGAAAACTACCCATGTGGAGACCTTGCAGAACCGTTTTGGCACCCCGGTTATTGTTGGGATCCCATGACAGACCCGCTCCTCACCGCCCGCCCCCCCTCACAAGTACTGTTGTGATTCATGGTTTAGGGTTTAGGGGGTTTTGGGTTTAGGGTTTATGTTGCTGGCTTGCACCCGTCTAGCACCCCCCCTCATTGCTATTGTAATATTGGTATCACTATTACTATTATTGGAATCTCTCATGATAGTTCGAGCCTGTTTTACTACAGACTATGATAAGAGCACCCGATATGGAACCCTAAACCCTAAGCCCCTAAAGACATGAAAAATACATCAAACCTTAAGCCCTTACCGCACCCCTTTACAGAACAACCCCTTTTCGAATCTCCACTTCCTGCCAGGCACGTCTCCTTCTTGCAGCTCCCGTGGTGGCTCGGCTGGTTCAGTGTTCCCTGAGACGGTTTCGGATTTAAGGTTAGGGTTTAGGGTTTAAGTTCATCTAGGGTTGCCATTAGGAGTTATTTTTTGGAGCGCTTCGGTTTAAGTTGTTTCGTGTTGTGTTTTTGCTGGTTTCCTTTAGGAGTGTTTCTTGTTATGATCATAGGAGTAAAGACATCTAGTTTTGAGGTTGCTTCGGGGTTCCGATTTTAGGTTCGGGTTCCTTTGCGAGGTTTCGGGTTTAGCATGCAAGCCTTGATAATTGCCAGAACATAAAATTCCTTAACCTTCCTTGTTATGTTTATACTACAATAGCATAGAATTCTATTGATTCTGGCCCGTATATAAGGATAAGGGTTCTCTAAGACTTCTACAAGAGTACTATACTGTAGGGTTCTTGGGGTATTGGGGGTGAGACTTTAGAGGGTTCCATGGAGGATCCTCATGCCTAGCACAAGCCATCCCAAAGCACGAGCCAAATGAATCAATACGGGGGCCTTAGTAATTGCCTATACTATTTTGGGGGCTCCTGATTACATATATAGTCTAATATACCCTAAAACATTTTTCTAACTAGTAGGCCCCTACATTACACCCCAAACCCGAGACCACGATCATGGAGTCTTTCTGCAAGCTCTTTGATGAGGAACCAGCCCTGTCCACTTTGTCAGTTTACAGTTTGCCTTAAACCCTAAACCCTAAACCCTGTCCACTTTGTCAGTTTACAGTATACCTTTACACATCATAGTTGCGACAGGCCGTAGTTTTCAACCTAACGCCCAAAGCCTAAACCCTAAACCACAAAACCCTACCTGTAGTCTCCATTGTAGTTCCTTTTTTGGTTACACCGGCTCTATGGTTAGGATCCCATAAGACAACTCAAAAACAAGGAGCTGCAATGTTCACAATAGGCAAAATCTAAACCGTCAACCTAAAACCCCCATGCGCCAAGCCTCTTAAAGAGCCGTAAGCCTCGGAGGCAAAACCCTAAAGCCTAAACCCTAAGCCCTAAACCCTAAGCCCTAAACCCTAAGCCCTAAACCCCAAACCCTAAAACCCTAAACCCTAAAACCCTAAACCCTAAACTACCCCAGGACCACGAACCGAAACGCCAGGGTGTCGGACTTCGGGACATCTCTAACCTCGGGACATAGCTAGACTCACGGCTTGCACTGCATGAGAGCTTCGGGGGCAAGAATCTCAGAAAACAGTCCTTTGAGCAGCAAAGAGTAGGATACTTTTAGATAAGGGAGCAGCAAAGAGTAGGATACTTGTAGATGAGGGAGCAGCAAAGAGTAGGATACTTCTAGATAAGGGGCCTTATAGACGAGAGGAGTAAAGAGTAGGATACTTTTAGATACAGGGCCTTAAAGACGGAGCCCATTGTACAAGAAACCGCTGGTTGGAGCCGTCGATGCGCAAGCAATGTTACCAAGGACAGCAGCAGCAGCAGCGCTGAAGAGTACTCGGAGACCGGGTGGCAAGTGGTGTTCTCCCACCCTAGTCGGAGACCCCAAAGATCCCGAACCACGAACCCTGAATATCGCAAGCCCGAAGCCCTTGTTTAACCCTAAACCTAAGCCCTTGGATATAGAACTAGTCTGTTCTTGCATTGGTCGGCGTGCCTAGATGCTGCCACAGGAACACCAGTTCCTCAACGTAAGCTAGGAAACCCAAATCAACATCCTGAAGCGGAGATCAGCTATCCACGGCCTATAAGCCTTAACTCCCAGCAGTGGTGCTGATTCGACACGCACGGCAGGCATCCACGGATGAGGCTCCATTTCCACGTGTCAACAATTCTGCTTCCTAGATTACGAAACACGGACGCGTGCACACACACACACACACCTCCACGCACACACACACACACACAGAGACACACACACACACACACACATATATATATATATATATGTATTATCTCTCCCTCGCTCGCTCTGTGTCTCTCTTTCTCTCACTCTCTCTCTC
>CAJNDV010033280.1:0-21233 GCA_905221635.1 Symbiodinium sp. CCMP2456
CGGGCGGCGTAGCGTTAAAATTACAACGTTGGACAGGAAGAACGAACCAGCGACCGTTTTGAAACGGATGAGCTGTCAGGATTGCAGGGCGTTCTTGAAGCAGACAACTTCACACGCCTGCACTTTTCGGTAGTCTCGATAGGCGCAAGGCGCAACATAGACACAACCTTTCGTCACCGAGCCTACAATTGGACCGGCAGAGCATACCCACAGTGGCATTTGGCCACTCTGCCGGCAACCAAAACACAGCACACAAATCGACCCGTCGTAAGCGTCAAGGGCGATTAAGCCAAGCTGCAAGCTCACGTCTCGGGTCAGCTCGCCTGTGTCCAACTGCTTCAGGACGAGCGGTGATGTGAAACCAACCTGCGAGGCTTCCAGAATGTACGTTGGTGCGGGCTAAAACACAGCCCAAGCTTGCCTTGCGGATGTTCCACTGCTTGTCCCGACCGCCGAAGTGAACTACCCCGACGCCGAGCGCCATTTCGATGTAGGTTGCGCCCGGCACGACAATCTCTCCAAAAATGATGTGGTGGCCTTGTGCAGGCTGCGGCAGGGCACTGCCCATTGCACGGCTGCACCACATAATATAGTTTGTTGCTCACAGGAATGAACGTGAATGCGGTCCTAGCGTGTCTAAGGCCCCGGCTAACAAGCTCCAGCAGTTTGCCCGAAAAGGGTCGTAAGAAGACCTGGGATCCCTCAGCTGTGCGCATCGTCTTTGTGAGCAGCGCATGGCGCTGAGCCTGCCATGCGAAGGACTGGCGCTTAAAAATAGGAGCTTCCACCAGCACAGAAGGTCTTTCTGCACTGTCTTCCAGCACCACATGTGCATTCGTGCCGCCGAAGCCAAAGGAAGAGAGGCCGGAGGACACATGGCTTGCCACAGTGGCCAATTCAGAAAGCTCCACTGGAATAACGGTTGGGAAATCCTCCAGGTCGCAGTGAGGATTCAGGCTCTGGAAGTGAAGATTCGGCGCCGCCATCCGAAGGGGCAGCGCAGATATGATCTTCATCAATCCTGCCAGTCCCGCAGCTGCCTCCAAGTGGCCTCAGCATCGCGAGAACATGCGGAAGAAAGAACAGGTACAGGCACAGTGCGAGCCCTACATCTACACAGCATCTACAACGAGGGGCCAATATTCGTCTTCACTGCGCAAAGGGTCAGCTCAACATCATGTGCACGGCCTTCACGAAGGGTATTTCGAAAGGCTCCCACCTCGATAGGATCTCCCAAGGCTGTCCCGGTCCCATGCGTCTCGACGGCCGAAACAGAGCTGGGCTCCAGCTCTGCCTCAGACAGAGCCGTCCTCATGACTGCCTCCTGGGACGGTCCGTGTGGTGCTGTTTGGGAGGAGCTGCGACCATCCTGGTTCACAGCAGAGCCTCTCAGCACCACCGTGGCTCTAGTCTCAGAGAGGGAGAGTGTCACCGAGCCACAGCCCTCTCCTCGGGCATAGCCGTTGGCAGAGGCATCAAAAGTCTTGCAGCGGCCATCCTGCGAAAGCATGTGGGCCTTGCTGCATGCCACGAAAGGGGCTGGCAGCAGGCAGAGATTTACTCCGGACGAGGCTGCAACTGTCGATCTGCCGCGGCGAAGGGCTGACACTGCTATATCCACCGCAACGAGAGAGGAAGAGCACGCCGTGTCCACGGTGACACTCGGACCCTTGAGGCCCAAAAGGTAGGACACGCGATTGGAAGAGACTGCCGTGGAGACTCCCAAGCCAGTGTAAGCTCCAATCTTCTTCAGAGAAGAAGAATCGGTGCCGAAACCAACATGACCCCAATCCTGGTGGCATTGGCCTACGGTGATACATGCTGACATGCCCGTGAGCGCAGTCATTGGCATGCCTGCTACATGGAAAGACTGGTAGACGACCTCCAGCAGGAGACGCTGTTGAGGATCCATTATCTTAGACTCCACAGGGCTTAGGCCAAAGAAGGCAGCATCGAAGAGATCGGCCCCTTTCACAAATGCCCCATGCCGGACTGTCATCATGCCTGGCACTTCCGGATCCGAGTCGAAGTACTCGTCCACATCCCACCTGTCTGCGGGGATCTCAGTTACTGCATCGATCTTTTCTGCCAGAGCATCCCACATCTGCCGGGGTGTTGTCCCTTCCAGTGGGAAGCGGCAAGCCCCTGACCCGACAGCCAAAGGATCCTTGTCTCCAAAACATGGAGTGCCCGCGATAGAGCTTTGGGCAGCTGGAACAGCCGGGGTCCCAGCCGGCTTCGAGCTAATCAGACTGGCGGCGAAGGCTGCCACAGCTTTCGTGGTGGGATGGTCGAACATGAGGGTGCTGGGCAGCTTGACACCCAACTCTTTGGCCACAGAATTTCGGAAGTCAATGGCAGACAGCGAATCCAAGCCTGATTCCATGAGGGGCGAGTCTGCAGAATGGTCCTCCGAGAGGAAGCGTTGCGCAATCTCCTGCACCACTTCACCCAATTGCTGTTCCAGCTCATCGCCCGCCAAACTCTGGAAGGGCGAAGCTGCACTTCTGCTAGTAACATCCACCTCACTGAATTTATCAAGGATAGCAATGTCAGCCCCAAGCTCACGTAGGAATCGGGTCCAGTCGACCTGTGCTGCCACGGTGGAGTTTCTATCGCAGCTAAGGAACCACGCAACTGAAGCTGGCTTACCTGGCTTCTAAGAATTGGGCCTGTGCAAAGCATACGGATGAAGGCAGGCATGTCCCGGCGCACTCCAGCACTCGGCGGATTGCGGCTTGGAAGTGCTTCGGAGGGGTCAGCCGCAATGCGGAGTCCGCCTGGCCAAACTTGTCCTGGACACGGAGTTTGCCAACCCTTGCCCCGTCCGATTGGTTTTTTCCCGTAGCCGGAAAGCGCCCAAGCAATAAACCCTGAAGCCTCGCTCTATTGCACTCTTTCAGTTGCTTCCTGCTGTCAGCTTTCTCTATGTTGATGCCCTTTGCATTGCCTAGGCCAAGGGCAAGCCGAGTCTAGTGAGTCTAGTTTTAGATGTCCCCTGTCCTTGGTTGCCATGCCGACCTCCGCCACTGGGCCCAAGTTCAAGCTGACGAAGGGCAAGTTAGCAGCCTGTCTCCAGAGTCCAAGCCCGTCCAGGTAGGCGTTGGAGGCGGAGTAACTCGTGCCGCGAGAGAGGCCAACAAGAGCTGAGACTGACGAGAAGCCGACGAAGAAGCCGACGGAGCCCGACTCTTGGTCCTGGGATCCCCCGGCCCCCGAGTTCTGATTTCCCCTACACTACTACACAACCTCCATACGCAATTTGCATCATGGTCCTTGGTTGCCTCGTGCAGGTTCCAAGCACCAGAGACCTTCGGTGCGAAAACCTTGCGCATTCTTTCCATCGATTGGTCCTGCGAAGTGTTTTCGAACAAAGCTGGCTTGGGCTACACCGTCACCCTCAAGGCTTGAGACATCTTGAAATCGAAGAATAAACGGGACCACGCCCAGCAGCCTTCAGCTCCACGAAATCGATGACACCCGCAGCATGCCTGGAGCCCAAGAATCTGGGTGCGACAGAGGGGCAGGACTCAGCACAGCTCGCAGGCCAAAGGCACACGATTCCGCCCACACAATTGCGGAGAAGCAAATCAGCCACAGCGTCTGTCTGAGCAACATCACCTGAGCCACAGGGGGCAATTCGGCCTTCTATGGGGCTTATGATGCTCGCGTCCTGATGGTCTAGGCATGCCGCACTCAACTTTATGTCGATTTATGCCTTCTGTCAGCTGACATCAGGGGAGTGCATCCTACGAGTATGGCTGAACTTGATGCCGGTTCTCCAGCATGGGTATTACAACCGAAACAGAATCAGCTGAGGTCTCTCGCTCTGAGGGGATTGCAGAAGACTTCACGCGCGTGACACAGCTTCAGAGTATCAGAGCACACCGAAAATGCAACTAGCTGAACCACTGCAGCCCTCAGTAGGAACCTTCATGACTGCGCTCTTGAACGAATTGAAGTAAGTCGAGCTCTTTAGAATCAGGCAATTTATGTCCGCCTGACAGACAACTGTTGGCCAGTCGCAGGACTAAGATGATCTCAGATGCAAAACCCGCCCCTCGACAGGCTCGGAGTCTGCTTGCAGTTCAGGGACATGCACAGGTGCGAACGGTGATGTCAAGTGATTGCAAAGCTTCCAGGCTTCCCTTCGACATCTCGTCTCCTTGTGCCACATGGCCCCGCCGAGAAACCAGCAAAAGACTTTGTGCCCCGGAGTCCTCAGATGCTGTGCTCGACATGTTGAAGGCAAGGAGCCTGTGATGCTCTGGCTGCTTGGCATGCTTCTCTGCAGGTTGCTGACATCACATTTTGCACCTACGTGAAAGCTTGCGCAGCCTCCTTCTCAGCACGCGGGTCTTAGGTCTTGCAGGGTTGCATGACAAGTTGCGACAAGGGCAGCGGCGGCCTGCAAGCCAAGACCACCAAGGCCACCAGTGACCAACTGGATCTTTGTGGTATCAATCATGGTGCGTGTGTTTGCCTTGGGCAAGCGCACACGATGGCACGAGGCAATTCGGATGTGGTTAACTGCTTGAAATATTGCACCCGGAGCACTTCCGGCTTCAAGTGGTGCCTCTCGAGGCGTGGCACACTTCTGGTGAGGCGATCACGCGTGTACACAATTTCCCGCTCCGTCTCCTGGCAAAACTTCGGATGCAAATCGGACATAACTGGCCTTGCGGAATGCCCTCAAGACTTAGTAGCATGTGTTGTGAACGGTCTGCTGTGGGTCTGTGAAGATCGCCTCGCTTGAGAGCTCTTTGCAGAGGCTCTGCGCCCAAAACTCAATGTCATCTTCGTAGGAAGCTGGCCTCGAGGACTCGTGACATGCTGCAAACTGAAAACCAGATTGCAATGTCCATGCGATTCAAGAGACTAAAGGCCCCGGCAAGTCAATGACCCGTGTGCGAAGCTGGGGTGCTTCCAGAGGAATAGACCGCATGAAGCCCCAAGCGGCTGCCCCCATCAAGCCACGTCCCATTTCACGATTAACATCAGCTTCCTGGGCGCCTGCAGTAAGCACCACGACACGTGGATGCTCCTGCGCCACTGCCAGAACCTGAATCGACCTCAACAAAGCGGCCATTGTGGGACCCTGCGCTGTGCAGTCTTCAACACAAGTCAGGAGGGGCTCGGCAAAGACCACGACGTCGTCTTTGGTTGTGCGCTTCAGAGCGGCTTCCACAGCCGCCCCATACACCGGAGCCCACTCGGCGCCAAGCAGGCTCTTCTGCAGCTCCTCTGCAAGAGTCCTAGGGCCCCCAAGCACGAGGCATGCTCCCGGGCCACCTGGGCCCGAAGCCCCGCTTTGCTCTGAGAGTTGCTTCGGGCAATTGACGCAACGGTACCAGGCGTCTTCATCAGTCGTAAGTCCCCACGGCACAGGCCGTGGTTTGAGCTCTGACGTCCTGTCAAAGGCCACACCAAGAGCACGAGAGCAAATAAGGATGCTCTCCACCTCGTCTCCTCAGAAATGGAAAGAGTCTCGTGAAGTGCGGCAGAGTCCCAATTTGCCAAGCAGCTTCCGGGCTGGAGGCTTGTCAGCCACTCCAGATTTGACGGCTGTTCTTGCTCCTGTTTCTGCAGGCGCCACATTGACATGCCCCAAACAAAGAATGCAGGAATTTGCCGGCTTGCTATCAGAATTCAAAGAGACTTGGACACTCATGCGACCGTTTGCAGTCTCGCGGTTGTCATCTGACCAGGCCTCAAGCAGGCAGCGCCGGCCCATCCTCGGCTTGTCACACGGAGAAAGGATGCGCATCGCGGCATCTGTGCAGAGCTGGCTAAGTAAACTGAAGTTTGTGTGCAGACCGAGTCTCTTGACAAGAACGGGCTGCGGTCCGATCTCCAAGTAGGCCTGGAAATTACTGAAATTGGCGGCAGGAGACTGCAAACCTCACCATCCACCTCGCAGCCAAGTCGTCGAAGTTCTTGCACGCCTGATTCCCGCCGCAAGATGCTGGGATCCGATTCAATCCCTACAACATGGTAGGTTTTCTTCTTGGTGGCTGTAGTGTTCAACTGCTGGCTCTCTGCCACCCTAGAAATTCCCAAAGCTTACTGTCCGAAGAACCAAGCACACAAGTTTTTCTTCGCGCAAAGGCCCAGGCCCTGCATGAATAGCATTGGCTTTGACTCGTCGTGGCCTTGCATCGGTGCAAACCAAGCCTCTTCACACTCGCCACTCTGACAGCACTTTCCAAGGCCTGCCCAGTAGTCAGGATAGCAGATCTCCTCAGACACCTTGCCGCCAGTTAGAACGGAGACGAAGTGAACCTCCTTCCGTGGTAGCTGCAACCTCACCATTGAATCTTCATAGTGCCAACGACGAGGACTGCTACTGCCATCTGATGAGGCCAGGCAGCTTGCAGCATCGCAGTGCTGTGCGCAACTCTGGCAAGATTGGAGCCATCAACTCAGAGTGCATCGCATGCGGAATGTTGAGCCTCGGTTGAGCGTCGACGAAGCTGCGGCAACGATTGGTGCAACGGAGCAGGATCTGCCAAGAAACGTCTTGTGATTTGTCTGGAAGTCTTGGCATACAAGCCTCAGCTAAGCTCTTGGCCATGCATCTGCAAGAAAGGACTCCGAAGTTGTGCTGACAAGCTGCTCCACCGCAGTCTTGTGACCAGAGACCACCACTTGCGAAGGGCCGTTCACCGCCTTGGGCGCAATTGCTTCTAACATGCCCAAGACATCGAAGCAAAAGCCAAGCCGTGTACTGCCATAACGACAGTCTGGTCCTTTGGAAGGCTCTGCTGCACCTTGTAGAGAGCCTCTTGTGGATGAGCTGCCACAACAGCACAGACCAGGAGCAAGGAGACGAGCCTCCTCCACATCTGCCTGCGGCGCGAAGATCGAGGCCATCATTCCTAGTCCTGCCAGCTGCCAGCGCCAGTAGGTCACATGTTAGAACTCCCTCCTGGGAGGCTCCTTCATCACACCTCTCGTCAATGAGCTGCGCACGTCGCACGACAATGCGCAGGCCGTCCATGAGGGACATGGTTCCAGCAACCACCGCAGCTGTGTACTCACCAACCTTAAATGGAAAGTACATTTACAAGTGACGAGTCAACCGGATGCGCCGGTTCTGCCTGGCGGCACTGTGTCCCAGAACCGCGAAGGGCTCCACTCCCCTTGCTTTCCACATCTGGCTCAGTGCATACTCCAGGGCAAAGATCGCCACTTGGGAGAGCGAGGTCGACCTGAGCTGAGCTAATCGATGCAAATCGCTTTGAAGGCGGCTGCACACGGGCGTGTGGGCACTGCGCGCTTGAGGGAAGCACTGATGCGCCTCTCCAAAGAGCAATTCTCGAAGGTCCTTGGAAGTTGGGACATTTAGAATGCATGCGGTTACTTCCACAGATTGCAAGCTGAGCATCTGTGTCCAACAACGACTCGTTCTCGACCATCTTTGCGCAAAGGTCAAGCGACTCACGGAAAGTGTCCTCAGAGGATGCATTGGCATTAGCCGGAATGTCAACACACATCAAGCAAGAACGCCCCTGGCAAGTCATGAAACACAACAGACCGCTGAGTGCCAATTGCACCGGGCTCGGCCTTGAATGGCTGGGGCCTACTGTGTTTTTCTTACGTCCTGTGTTTCGCCAAATCGAGCGCAGACATGAGTAGACGACGAGCCAGACAAGAAAAGAACTCTGCTGCAGGGAGCAGCCTGTGATCGCACTTCTCACCTGAACTGAGGTCCTCAGAGGTTAGCGACAGAGTTCGCGCATGTTTTCTGTTGGATCAATCACTTCCCCGAGCCTGGGTCCCGTTTAAGACTGCCAGCTTTGGTGCAGGCTTGCTCGAGGTAACTGCAAATGCGAAAGCCCTGACCGCCATGCCAAATGCCAAAACGCTACAAGCTTACGAAAAAGCTTTCGAGCTCACAAAATGCGCATGCTGCGAGCACGTGAAGCATAATTTCATGGGAGTCTCCATATTCTGCATAATATGCTCCTGGTCAAGGCAACCGACCCCGCGCTCCAGAAACTTGGTGAATGAGCGACAGAGGACGGAACTGGACAGAATGGACACAAAGTTTGAGAAATTCTAGATGTGCACGTCCCGAGTTTCGACGCGATTCCCCTTCAGACAACGTCCCTCACCACTCCCGCACACTGGCCGGTCAGAGCAGCAAGGCTTCAGCAACAGCCCCAAAGCAAGTCTGCAGGCTGCCGCTGCTCAGTACTCCGCACACCGGGCTGCTTTCAAGCAAGTCGCGAACTGCGTTAAACAACCCGAGTGACAATAGTTGCTTCTCTTTTCCAGCAATGATGAGTGCTTCAAAAGCCATGCGGTCACGTGAAGTAGAAGGTGAAAAGCGCAACGCTAACGGAGTTGCATGCACGAGTCTGCCATGTGCATGTGCCCCCCGGAAACGGCCCGATGTCGACCCGGAGAGCCGGGCCCACAGAAAACTCTGGCAAAGTGCCGGCAGAGGGTCTTTGATGAAAGCTCATGTCACGAACCGCTGCTCAAGCCTGTTACAAGATCAACGCCCTTGATTCGCGGCCGCAAAGCAAACGGGGCAACGGCAATACTTCCGAGCGCCAATCAAATGCCCACAGAAGAATCAGAAGAGCTCTTCATAGCTTCGTACGAAGCTCGGGTGCTGTAGTGAGCCAGACTACGCTATCGTGGAGGCTCGACATCGCAGGATGTGGCAGTTTGGTCAGCATGGCTGCAATGCTTCTTGGCGGGAAACAAGACACTAAACAAATCCATGATCATGAGCATGAAACCCCAAACTTTTGTTTGCGGCTATTCTGCAGAGAACAAGACACAACACGGACCGACAGGAAGCTAAATCAACGCTAAACAGTTCAACTAAAATCAACCGTTGCATCGACTGCAAGTTTTCACCTCGGGTCGTGGTCCGCGGCCATCACGCGCGGCGCCCGACAACGGTCCCGGAGTCGCTCCGCAAGTCAGAAGGATGCGCGACGGATGCGCGAAGGATGCGCGAAGGATGTGCGGAGGCTTTTTTTACGCGGTTGCGTCCGTAGCGGATCAGTGCTTCGCTCAGCTCGCCCATGTCATAAACTGCATGCGTGTGTTACATCACGACTGGCATGGTGCAAACCAGATTCACAGGCATGCGAGAGAAAGAGCTATTGAAGGAATGCACGGGACACAATCTCTGAACGAATTCATCCAATGAAGGATGCTAAGCCATCCAAAGGCATCCTCCAATCACGCACAGGATAGATCCTTTCCGACTTTTCACGATAGGAGACTTTCATTCCCAAGACACGGCAAAGTAAATCTAGTGGAGGGCTGACATTGGACAGGCAAAAAGGCGGCTTGCCCTCATGGTATCAGTGCATTTTCGTTACGCAACACCTTCATCACACGCATAGGCGCATGAACCGCTGAAGGCCTGCATGAAGTGGACAAGACATGCGAACCCCCTTTCGCACACACCAAAACCCGCCGTCCAACTGCTCCAAGAGGCATCCGCTCGGTAGAGGGTCTTCCCCATGTCCGGCAGCTGTGAACCCTGTCCTCCACTCGCGACCAATCAAAGAAGAGCTTAAATTGACTGTGCGACGGTCCTGTGAATAGGAATGCCAGGCGCTTTGAGCGAGTCACTGGTGAACTTTCCTGGTTGCTTGCAGGTTTCACGCAGAATCAAAAGTTTGGATTTGCACATGTCTGTGACACAAGAACACAGGATCAGTCCGGAGTATCTTGATTGCAAAGCTCCCGCGATCTCATCAGCAGCCTCAGGCAGGACACTGCAGCATGAAACGCATGGCTTGTCGCTCTGTTAGCGCTGACACAATCATGCCAGGATCGAGGTGCGCATGGGTATTTGTCCCGCCAAAACCGAAGGACGATACGCCCATGGCCTGGCATGACATAAGAAGGACATGCAGATGTGCAGTTCAGACTTTGCGGATATCTTGCTGGGGTCCTCTAGGGGGCTTGTAGTTCGTTGTTTACGGGGATCTACCGTCTTTGTAGGGTCTCTTTGGAGATTCGTACCAAGAACGTAGGGGGTCTTGGGTTTCAGCGCTACTGCCGCTACTGTTGCTTTGACAACACACCCCGGGAAGCTGATTCCTTCCAACTTGCAGACGCTTGACATCGTTCATGGGCGGATCTGCACGGTGTAAGTTTTCAAAGTGTCAGCAACCTGGTCCCGGGGACCACGATGCTTGTGATTGCTGTTGACGCTGAGGCAATGATACTGTAGATAGGTATCCCGGTACGTAGTATTTACGCCGATGATGCTATGGTGCGGCCAATCTCTCTGCGAGGCTGTTGGAATGGTTATACAGTATAGCAGCTCTGCTAAATTCTGCTAAGATCCACTCAGCCGCTCCTGCAACACTTGTGACACCTCGGGCACATGCTTCGCACCTGATCAGCAACGTGCAGCTCTGCAATGGAAGCGGGCACGTTCAGGCGGTCTCCCAGGGAGATATGGGGATTCAGTTCCTGCGCAGCGGGCTGGTTTTGGCTGTGCCAACAAACCAACGAGTGGAGAAGCACACATGGGATTCACCTGAAAGTGGAGGTTCGGGGGGACCGCTTTGTGCTGGAGGCAGGCAGCAACCTGAGTCCATCAGCAAAGTCGAGTTGGGCAGTCGCGCACGAACCGAGCCGGCCTGAACCGGAAACCAGCTCTTAAACAAACCTCGCGGACGCACGAAGACAAAACGGCTACTCGGTATGATACCCAAACCAGGGATGGAACTCAAAAAAAATCTGAAACGAAAAGGTGCACAGTTTATTCTGGCAGGCCTAGCTGGGGTACTCAACCTTGACCGTACCTTTCAACCCGGAACCGTGCCTTCAGCATGCCAGCGAAACCAGCAGCCCCTTCCAGGTGGCCGTGGTTTGACTTGCCAGCCTCACCACCAAAGACTCTGAGGTAGATCCGAGCTGCGGGTGCTGCGGGGCAGGTTGTACAGTAGCACTTCGGCAGAGCTGCTGCCAGCTGCAAGGACGGCAAGTCTCTGCTTGGAGACTTTGGAGACCTGGAGAGAGTGACGCGGAGGTCGAGGAGAAAGCCACAAACTCTCGAGGCGCTTTGGTTAAATGCGACTGGGCAGCAGGAATACCTCCATAGCGGCCTTGATGGCTCCCACCTCGATGGGATCTCCCAGAGCTGTCCCGGTACCATGGCCTGAGAAGTCTCGCTAAGTCGTGGCTTCTGCGGAGTACCACTCCACGTTCCTTCTGAGCGCCGGACATTCTATAGCCCCTATCTCCGCCGGTTCTAGATCTGCCTGCTGCAAGGCGCTGTTCAGCAGCTCCTCCTGGCTAAGACCTTGGACGTTTGGCTGGGAGCACGGTGTCTGAGGTTCACCTCACCGGGTATTCAGGACAGGGGCCATTTGGGGCCGTCAACGTGGCACTTCTGCCATCTTGGTTCATGACCTTGGAGGTTGCATCACAGAACAACTCACCGATTCCAGAAACGCCCAGCTCTTCTGCCAAGCGGCCACCGCACGAACCTGAAGCAAGCTCATGGCCGGGCCGCGCATCCCCGCAATAATTCAACACAGATTGCAAGTTGAGCCTGCGCTACTTCTCGGCAGCGCCCAACAGAGACCTCGTCGCGCCCTTTCAGCAGCAGGGCACCGGCACCCTCACCACGAACGTAGCCTCGGCTTCAGTTTTGGCACCAACAGATGCCCAACTCCAACCAAAACTCTGATGCTTGAAAATCACATATTGGTCACGGACGGGGGACCGTCTGCTGTCGCATCAAAAGTCTTGCAGCGACCATCTGGTGAAAGCATTCCCGCTACCGAGCGCAACATAAAGCTGGTGGGTCCATGCAAGACCTCAACAGAGAAAAGCCAGCAGAACACAGAGAGATAGAAAAGCGAGCTTGCCTCGGCAGCCGCAACGAGAGATGCGGGCACCTCCCCCTGGCAGCAACACGTTCCCCAAAGCCCTGAAGGTTCTCCCATTCCCCACTTTGCATTTGAACCTATAGTCTTGGGCCTCCAACGAGCGAACTGCTGCATGGAGTGCCGAAATGGAAGACGAGCAAGCAGTGTCGATCTGAAGATGTAGCAAAGTGTCAAACCGATGCAATGCTCCGTTCTTGGCTGACATGTCAGGGATCTAGGGCCGCTGCCGTCATGCTGGGACCTTTGAGACCAAATATGTAGCCTGAGCAATCGATGCTGAGCCAAGTGCGGAGCCACTTTGGAGTTTAGACCCACTGCTGAAGGCAGGCTGCTGATGCGGTTCGCACCAATGGCTCCCGACACGCCAGGGCCAGTGTGTGCTCCGGCTGTCGGGACGACGAGTTGGTACCAGTCCAGGTTGGTCAGCGCAGCAAAGACGCCCTTGGCCCAAGCACTAATCATACCATCCATGCTCAGTTCCATGCAGCTCGAGCACGAAGGGAGCACTTTGCAGAAGCGACTTGTCGTAGCCTGGGCTGCCATTATGTTAGTGTCCAAATGCGTGACGTGTGCTGGTACTGCCCGATGGGGGCATGTAAAGACAAGGCACCATCACCGCGAGTTGCCTCATATGCTGCTGTAAGCATCAGTCTCTGCTGCGGGTCTGTTGTTTCGACCTCGGCCACTGAGACGATGTAATGAAGAGAAAGAGCAAGCGGACATTCCCGCCTCTGCGGTGCCGAATCCAAAGTAGCCGGGGTCAAAGAGATCGGCACCCTTCAACATCATGAAGGATGTGAAACTAATTGTCACCAATGCACCATGCTCAATCACACGAAGGCCTGAAGGAAGCCGGCATGACGCACGTAGGTCTTTCCTTCCTTCGGCTGCAAGGAAAAGTATAGATCGTGATCCCAGCCTGGGCACACAAAGAAAACAGAGCTCTTGACAGCTTGCAAAGGATAGAGAAGACCAAGGGCAGCACGAGCAAGTGGAACTTCCACGACAGCATCCGCACGGCCTGAAAGCACGACATGGAACCCACTCTCCCGATCTTTCCCATGGGGACTGCGGTCATACAGAGGAATTAAGGTAGTGGTCGCATCAGCTGTACCGTTCAATGCTTAGCTTACCCAGCTTTTCGCTGAGGCGTCCTGTCCTCTGCGCATGTCTCTTTGCGCCAAAGAAACCAACCAAGTCAACGAGGGAACCGGTTTTGCTCGCAGCACAAACTCTTTGCTGCATAGGCTGGTGAATCAAACACCTCCCAAACCGACCCATAGCAATGCACACGGATCATGTCACGGCAACTGGTGCATGCCGACAGTGTAGAGTCAGAGCCTGCCAGGATGCTCCAGTAGCTGTCCAGGCCTTGACACTGCAGCGCAGCAGTCCCGGCTGGTGAACGGCGCCAAGCCGCCAATTAAATCAAGCAGCTCTTGACACTGCCAGGTAGGTGACACGACATGGAAACGATCACCTTTCCGACATGGATAAACTGTTCAGGCCTAAAGCAGCTCTGGCAAAGCTTCGTCACAGCATTGCAGAGAGAGAGAGAGTCTGCCAACAGGCGGCCGGCGAAGAAGCCAGCTTTGGAATTTCTTTTTTGGCAGCGGGTGTCATCGATCGAGCTGACAGCAACACCAGAGCATTGTCGACCATGTCCTGCAAGGCAGCATGCTGTCCCGCAACCGATAGCGACACGGCACAACAAACGTGTTTCCCAAGCAGTTTAAGGTTGGTGCATTGACTGTCGGGTGATCGAAAAGCATCGTCGGGGGAAGCTCCAAATTCAAGCGCCTGTCGGCTTGGGCGGGGCCCGTCTCTGTCCATTTGGGTCCCTTTAAGTTGCCGAGTCCCCGGCCTGCTTAGAATGCTCCGCAGCTTCAAAGCCCCGGCAGAGTCGAAGCCCAAGTCCATCAGTGGCCGATTTGGCTCCACAGCTTCCGTGACCTGTGGGGCATAGCCCTCGCATGCCTGGGCCTCCCGAATCCAGAAATTCTCAGCGCCCAGCTTGCAGGATCTCCGCAACCGAGTCCTCCAGCTCACTTCAGGCAGGACATGCAGATGTCACTTCGTCCAGTGCCTGCACAAGCTCGACCAGTGTACTTCGACGCCACAGTGGCACCATACCGACTTCGATGCCACCCCCACTCAGAACCTTCGAAGCAGCTGCTGAAGCAAACGGCTGGGTCGGGCGAAGATGAAAAGCCTTGTACTTCACCAGGGTACCACGGCTGGCATTCCGACGCAGGGGCAGTGTGGGCCGAGCAACCTGGTGAATTCCATCCGGTGTTCAGGACACAAAGTGCGAAACAGCTTAAAGTGACAGACCTCTCATGCTTTGAAGATCGACACTTGACGCCAGAAGTTACCGGCTAGAAACGGAATAGGCTTCACGGTGTCGAATCCAAAATATGGAAACTTATGCTCTGATTGGAAGCGCGAAACACATCAACAACAAAGTGACATGAAACATGTCTGACTTTCATTCATGAAACTACCAACTGCCCAATGCGAGATCCACGTCTGGTAGTTACTTTGTTTGTCTATGCACTCAAGTTGAACGACCCATACCCCTGAATGGGCAACAAAAGGCAACTCAGAAATCAAAGTCTTGCGTCAAGAGTGACACGCACCGCGACACATCTGAAATGGAACGTGATAATGCTCACATTGGCAGATGTGACTCAGAATAGTAATAGGATGAGGGACGCACCATGACGCACCCTTCACAGCATGATTTTTAACAATTTTCAAAATCGCTCCCGGAAACGAGCCTTGAAGGCCTCGGCTCCTTCTGTGGAATCTTGCCGCACGATCTTGCAGGTACATCGTCCAACATCATCAATGCATGGACATGACAAACACAGACAGCCACAAGCGACCTGGGACGTGACTTCCTCAGGCGGCTGTCCGAGCATCTGCAGCTCGTTCAGCATGCGCCGTACCTACGCAAACCACAAGTGTCTGTCGACGAGAAACCTTTAACTGCAAGATCCTTGGCCTGATCCCTCGCAGAATCTGGAAGGGGATCTGGGTTCTGCCTGGCTTCACTGATCTCTCTCTATTGCCCTTCTTGAGCAACAGCTCCACACGATATCAAGAACCTTTGCCAGCAGCACTTGTACATGCTGACGATTTGTCTGTAACACTTCAACTGAGCCTGCAGGAAAATTGGGCAGGCAAGCAAGAATCGCGCTGCTCACCACGTATGGCTCAACACGTGCCTCATATCGACTCCTGGCAGCTTCTGACAAACCTGGCTGCAAGGCAAACGGCGCACACCCCACTCGTTTCTCTCGTGTCTGCGAAAGCGCACCGTTCTGCTCTTTGAGGTAGGGTTCCAACCTCGGTGCAATTCGGAGATTGTCAGCTGCTGTTGCACGCTGAACTCGCTGCTTTGGGCGAGACTTGTTATTTAAGCTCACGGCTTGTCGGCTATTCGCTGCAGCGGCTCTGCCAATAGATGGCTTGACACCTTGGACCTCTCGAGGGCTGTGACTCTACAGATCCCGCGCAGTACCGAGGGTGAGCCGCTGACGATTCCTGAAAGCTTTTGACGAGATCGTGGAAAAAATCCTGTGATCGGTACTAGAGAAGGGAGACACATCTTGGACATGAGCTCACATCTCTTTAGGCACATAACTGGAAGCCTCCTCGGGAACTCGCAGCCCTTTCATAAGCTGTCGAATGACCTCGAGTTGCATGGCACTGTATCAATGAAGCGAAGGCAGCGGTCAGCCAGCCTCGTCAGCACTCCGTGCGGTGTCTGCAAGGGCTTCCTCGCAGGAGTGAGCGGGTGTGGGGACGGCAATGCAAAAACACACTTCCTTGCCTTGCGGTCGCTCAACGCAGTCTGTACACCCGCAAGGGAGTCAGTGATGAGATTGTCCAAGGCATCAGCCTGCGAACTGGGGAACCGAAAACCTGTGCGCTGCCAAGCGACGGCTCTCCTCCATCATGATGAGGATGCAAAGTCCTCGCAAACAGCAGAGTCCTCGCAAGCCATGAATGCAAAATTCCGGTGTGGCACGAAGTCGTCGGACCCTGTTTCCTGCGCTGTAAAGCCAACAGTTGAACTACCAAAAAGCCGGCTGCGGACTAAAAAGGAGCCCTTGAGCGCGGCTGCGAGATGTGGTTGAAATACCACGACATGGAACCGAAACACACACATACACACAGAGACTCGGGAAACAGAACAAGCACTCTCAGCTCCCGGAGGAAAAATCAAGAAACCAACACGTTTGGCTCGTCTCGCTTTCACAGCCACTGTCGTGGCTCACGGTCATGGACATAGACACTTGAAGGCCGGCATTTGGACATGAATTGCCTGGGCGGCTCAACATCAAGGCACGAACGATATCATCGACCGGTATGAGCCGCTGCTCACATTCGCTCGAAATTATGAGGCATAGTAGTATATCGATACAGCTTACATTGAGTGTTAACCCTTGTTCACATGAGCGGGTCCGTTGACCAGTCTGCACGAGGCACCTGCTGCGCACGTACTGTCGGTCACAAGTTAGAGCAACAAGAACACTCACACGGTGAAATGCCTACAGGCATTGACATGAAATTTGAGTACGATAGAACAAAACATGATGAACTATCGTGCGACGAAACTTTCGTCAAGACCTACACCGCTGCTGGTCTGCTGCTGGTCTCTTAGTGGTCTCCTGCTCCTGTCCTGCGAGTCTCTTGATCTTTGTGTGGTCTCTTGGTGGCGTCTTTGGGGTCTCGTGGAGTCGCGGCGGTCTCTGGCGAGTCTTTTGCTGGTCCCTGGTTGTCTCTTAGTGGCCTCCTGGTGGTCATCGTTATCGTCCTTGTCGTCCTGGTCGCCATGCTCGCCGCAAGTGGCAAGATAGAAAGGTACATGGAAGACCCTCGGCGGATACCAACGGGACGAGAAGTGTAAGAGCAACTAAGTAGTCGATCAGCTCGCACTCACCAATGATCACTGATGTCCTTAAAATTCCTTCCTATGATCTGAATACCGAGCGCACGTAAACCTTCTACACTTCAGCGAAAGGAATCCTATGGCCCTACGCACTTGGGAAAAGCAAGCTGTGCGGCTCTTTCAAACATCGACGGTCTGGCGCCGAAATCGCAGAGATTACGAAGGAACTGCTTGAAGGGTTCAACCGGCTTTGCATTTGCAGAGCTGGTGACAACTCGACTACTGTGAGGTCGCATGTCTATGCGAACGGAAGACAGTAGTTTGGTTCAGACGACTTTTCGGCTGCCGTTGCAAGTGACAGCCCATCAGCAATCAACGATAATCAGCCTCCTTGGTAAATTGTTGCCAACACGAGTTGCGACCGTTACAGTTCAAGATTCAGGAAAGGCGCTAAGTTTGTCAAACCGGGCAATCTTGCGCACAAAAGACCCCGCATCCTGGAAGTGGTTCAACCCTCTGCTTGATCTCTGGATGAGCTCATCCCAGGTGAAGGAGGCCCATAGTTCTTCTGACATAGGGTCTTGTGCGGGCCAATATTTGTATATGTATGCATTTATATATATATATATATATATATTATTATATGTATATATATATATATATATATGCATATGTCTATGTGTATAAATATACATATATATATATATATATATATGTACATACATACATATATATATATATACATATACAGATATACATATATACACATGTATATGTATATCTATAACAGCAACAAATTGCAAGCCTTTGTCGCAAGCAAGAGGCATTATGAGGATGGCGATCACTCCTGCTGAATTGAAGCCCTCATTGTTGCTCTTGTGGCTGCTCTTTTCTTTGCGCCCTTGAAGGCGACCTCATACTCGGCGGCAGACCCTGCAGGAAGATTATCGGCCCATCTCTCTCGGCGAGGAATATGAGGGAAATGCCCATGAAACCAGTCCTGGTCCTGGGTTGTGCTGGACTCTCGCGAAAGTTTTCCCCCCGAAGGCCTGTTGCATCTTCACACAACATCACCGTCAACATAAGGTTCTACGGTGGTGTCGTATAGCCAACTTACATGCTGTATTACTCGAAAACGGATCACACATTGCAAATATCACCCAAATGTCTTGTTCTGTGCCAACTCTTGCAACCCATGCCGCCACATCCTCAAGATGTCCTTGGGGATCCGTGCGAAACCTGCAGAGGCCGCTGCGGGCTCTGGGATCCGACTTGCCCAGAGAGCCCAATACCCCTTAATTCAGGAATATATACCTGAAATTCTAGAGGCCTTCAAATTAGGATTTAAGGTATATTCCTTAATTAAGGGGTATAGGGCTCTCTGGGTGGCTTTGAAGGTTCATGGCTTCCGGAGAGCAGGGGATCCTTGGCGGCTATCGGCTATGGTGCTCTGCACAGAACTTAACGAAGCACTGCTCAGACGACCCACCTGGGGACGCTGCTCCGGAAGACGCGTTCAACAAATCGCTGTGCCACGCCCGACCAAAGTTCCATTCCTCGGAACTCTTCGTGGCCCGGCGTCAGCATTCCACGTACCAAGTCGCACATGTCTTGTACCTCGGTTGCGGTGGTTGCAGTTGGTGCCCTTCCAACACAAATCCCCACCTTTATTGATCCCTGAGTACTACGCAGCACGAAGAAAAATTCAAACACAACTGACAGAAACTTGTGAGGCACAAAAACATCGTAGTCCTTGGCATTTTCTGTAAGCATGTTCTGAATCTGCTCTGCAGACATGTCCTGGCTCTTTCGAGCTGCCCGCATTGCTGGATGCCTCCTGATTACCTCGAAGCTAATATCCAGCAGAATATAGCCCACAAGCCACATCAATCCTTAGGGCTTGCTGCTTGCTGGCAACAACAGCTTCTTGCGGCGCGTTCTCTGTTTACAGCCCCCACGACCTGTCGGGACAAGCGGGGTACACGTTCCACCCTCCACGATACTCTGCACACAGGCAAGCATTGCCACAAGCTTGCAACTGCAAAATGACAGAAAGCCGCCAACCTGAAGTGCATGGAATGTGTAGCTTCCAAACAAGAAAGATCACAACTTTGATGTTCGACTAATCAAAAGTAGACTTTGATACTAAGGTCTTAAACTGTATCTAGCACGTGTCAACTAGCCAGAGAATCACATCAGTTTCAGCAAGCACCAAAAGAGTACAACCCGTCGCCACAAAGCGAAAATCGTCGACCGTACCCGACCTAGCCTGCTATCGATGCAAGTCACCGACTGCCAACCAGATGATATTCATGACAGTGCGATCCTGCCCTCCACCAAGGAGAAAGCCGAATAGCAATGGCCCGCAGATCTGGCCAATCTGCATTCCCAACATGGGAAAGGCGGAGGCTTGCGACTTCTTGGTGGGGTGCACAACCAAGTTGTAGGACGTCAGGGTCGGGGTGATCGCAGGAACCATGAGCCCGACGAACAGGCCAGACAGCCCATGGTACACTAACAGATGCCAGAATTCGGTGGCACCGAAACCGTACAAACAGAACATGACTGCTCCTCCAATCGAGCCGATTCGCAGACACGCCCGGTCTCCAATCTTTGATGAGATAAAAAGGAAGCCAACAGTTGAGAATGCGAGATTGAGCACACCGTGTGGGACCATGACGAGGGACGTTGCCGCGGCCACATTCTCCCGGGACTGCTCAACCGAGGAAGGATCGATTTGGCCAAATGCGGGGTACTCCAGCAAGAAGGGAAGAACCAGAAGCAAAGCTGAGGCAGTCAGGAAGAGGAACGCATGCGCCACCATGACAAGCCAAAGGATCGGGTCCTTGTAGGTGGGTTTGCTTACGCCTCCGCTGGTTGAAGTGTTGGATTTTGATTTCTGAACCATCACGGACTTGCCGGCGTCGCCCGATTCCTCATCTGCATCTTGGTCCTGTGTACCAAAAATCTCTTCTGCATCCTTGAAAAGCAGAGCCACAAACAGGAGCACAACGAAGGAGACGGCTGCGGATACATACCTGGCTTCATGGGCGTTCGTACATGCCCGAACTTTCATTCAGGAGTTTATGTTCTCAAACACAGATAAGATACCATGGCAAGTGCAGCCCAAATCTGCTGACCAGCCCGGCTATCGGGGCGAGCGCGAAATTCCCAGCCTGACAACTGAGATTTAGCATCCACATAGGAGTGAGTTAGTGAATTACAAAAGGAAAATCTTGTTTTGACATTTGCTTAAAATTGTTGTTGTTTTTGAGTTTTGTCGGTCCTGGAACCTGAGGGGCCTCTCCTGTCTAGCGTTCAGGAACTCCTTAATGCACGGACCGTTGCAAGGCAGGCTACTCAGATTCCAAAGTCCTGTTTTCCTGCAAATGATCGGGGAACCCCAATTTCTATGCATGACCGGTGTCGCTGCAAGCCATTGGGAAAGTCCAATTGTACAGTGTTGCTTTCGGACCAACTCTTGCGCAGTTGCCAATTGTAGCGTTTTTCAGCATTCCCTTGCACAAGGTCCGGTTGCAGGGTCTGCTTTGCAGAAAGGTATTGGCGAATTCCATCATGCACGGCCCGGTCTGGCGGCAAGCTATTGGGAAACTTTCATTGTAAAGTCTTGTTTTCCGGCAAATTCGGGACTTGCGAGTTGTAGGGTCTGAAATGCAGCCAAATATTGGGGAGTTCCGTTTACGCAGGACACGGTCTCGCGGCCAGTTATCGGGAAACTCCAACTGTACGACGTCTTGTTTTCCTGCAGGCAACTAAACTCGAACCTGCTGTAGGTTTGTCTTGCTTCGGCTTACGCAAGGTCCGGTCTCTCAGCAAGCCGTTAAGAACTTCAATTGTAGCGTCTCGTCTTCCAGCTATGGGGGTGCAATGTTTGAAGTTGTGCTCGAGGACGCCGAGCTACTGCAAAATTCGAACTTGCGGGGCCTCTTTTGTGAATGAAATGCACATGAAACAAACCTGTGGGCTGTTGCTGTAGTAATGGCAAAGTGATAGTCGCGTAGTAGCAGTACTAGTGGTACCAGTGGCGGTAGTACTGGTAGTAGTAGTCGTCGTCGTCGTAGTACTAGTCGTAGTAGTAGTCGTAGTAGTCGTAGTAGTCGTAGTAGTCGTCGTAGTAGTAGTAATAGTAGTAGTAGTAGTAGTAGTAGTAGTAGTAGTAGTAGTAGTGGTAGTACTATAACGCTGGGACTACTTGTAGTAGTAGTCGTCGTCGTCGTCGTAATACTAATGATACTAGTATAGTACTAGTCGTACTAGTAGTAATAGTAGTACTAGTAGTATTAGTAGTACTAGCAGTACTGGTAATACTAGTAGTACTCGTAGTACTAGTAGTACTAGTACTAGTAGTACTACTAATACTACTAGTACTACTAATACTAGTAGTACTAGTAGTACTAGTAGTATTTTTTTTTTTTACGTCCGCCATGCGC
>CAJNDV010033280.1:24762-35874 GCA_905221635.1 Symbiodinium sp. CCMP2456
CCAGAGTGTGGCCAGGCTCAAATTTCCCCACAATTTCTGAAGCCTGAAATGAGAAAACATTGGCAGGGATCAATTTTCCCCCAAGTTCCTAAAATCCTGGCATCTATGGGGCATGCGGGGCTATAGTTGCTCAGATTTTGGGAATTGTGGGGAAATTTGATCCCTGCCGATGTTTTCGCAATTCAGGCTTCAGGAATTTTGGGGAAATTTGATCCCTGCCGATGTTTTCGCATCCGAGGCTGCCCACGTCCCATAATCCACTGCTTACAAAAAGCGGGTTCGGGTGGATCATGGGGGCGGGGGGCGTCAGCATATATATACATATATATATATATATATATTTATATATACACTATATATATATATATACATACATACATACATACAGTTGTACAGTATACAAACACATGCACAAATATTGATATTGATATTGATATTGATATTGATATTGATATTGATATATATATATATATAGTTATTTATCTGTTTACCTGCATACATACCTACATACATACATACATAAATACATACATACATACATACATACATACATACATCCATACAAACATACATACATATATACATACATACATGCATACATACATATATACCTACATACATACATACATACATACATACATACATACATCCATACAAACATACATACATATATACATACATACATGCATACATACATACATACATACATACAAAAGTATAGTTCACAAACATATGTTATACACATATATACATGTACACATCTGTATACATATATATATATATATATATATCGTGCAGACACACGAAACAACAGTCGCAGCCGGGTCACATGCTGGCTCCACTCAGGAAGGAGCCAGCAATCATCAGCAGGAGGATCGCGCAAATTGGCACAGATGCCGGCCTGCAAAAACACTGTGTGATTTGGTGCGGTTTGATGCTGCTGTTCTTGATGATGCTGATGTTAATGTTGCTGTTGCTGTCGCCGTTGCTGTTGCGGCTGCGGTTGCTGTTGCCGTTGCGGCTGCAGTTTTGCCGGTTGCGGTTGCGGATGCTGTTGCAGATGCTGACGCTGATGCCCTGATGCCGATGCTGTTGCTGTTGCTGCTGATAATGATGTCGTTGCCGTTGTTGTTGATAAGGCTGTTGATGTTGTTGCTGCTTCGCCGGCTGCAGTTGTACTGTTTTGGCTTTTACGTAGGTCCGAGTGGCGCAGTGCAGTCCAATCCTCTGGCCGGATTAGAGGTATAGACCAAGCTCAGAGTATTGCTCCTTCTGGGAAGCTGCAACATCACCGCGCCTGTTGTAGTCCAGAAAGAAATATATCCAGACGTGGATCTTCTCGTACAGCCACCAGTTCCAGACAACATATGCGAAGCCAAAGTACAGGGGAAAGATGAAGTGGTAAGGAATCCTGACACAAGTGCACAGAGTGGAAGCCCTGAAGCATCGGTAGAATCTTATGATACTGCGCTTGCCAAAACAAGTCGCAACTACTCCCGACTCTCCAAGTAGCACGACCAGTTGGACGGTTTTGAAGGGACTGAAGCTGCAACAAGAGCTGATGCCGCCCAGTGTCAGTGGAAACTGATTCAGCAAGGCCTCTGCGGAGTGGGTTTAGATGGCTTTAGAGAACACAGCACGGCCTCTCAAACGCAGTGGGTGTATTGTGCTTGTTGTTGGCCATCTCTCTGTCTGAATTCCTCATTCGCACTCTCCTTGCTTCCCTCTGTCTCGCTTGCAGCGCTGCAAGGCCTCCGTCGTCACAAGCGCCACATTTACGTTGTGCAAATACAACTGGAATGGGGATAACCTCGGAAGTCGCTGCAGCGTAGGCGTCCGCCCCGAGTCAGATCTCAAGGCTTGCGTCAGTCGCGGTTTTGGGCCCTGGTGGCTTCAGGATTCGGGGCTACGGGGCCTTGCCAAGGGGAACCTTCTTCGTAGCAGAATTCGAGCCAACTGGTCTGGCGGATTGACTCACAAATCGCGGCCGTGCGTGATAAAATTTGATAGGCACCACAACGTCTGTTTGCTTTCAAGCGGCAGTTCGCGAAGTGCCTCCTGCTTCCTGAGATGGGATGCGGAAATCCCCGGCGGGCACCCCGCTCTCTCCCCCACCCTAGACTTGGGCCGGTTCAGCTTTCCAGCGGTCTCAATCGGCTCAGGGTTCTCCCTTTGGGTTCTGGGCTTGATGGCTTCGTGCTTGGACAGAGAGGGGTGAATAAAGGGTCTGGGCTGGAGGAAATTATTGGGCTTTGGGCTTCAGGTTAGTGCTATCCAACCACCTATAGAGGCACACGCCGTAGTCATCATGGAGCTTTCACAGGCTGAGTCCAGGCAAGAGGCCCAGCCAACCAAGCAGCCGGAATGAGGAAAACCCATACTGCCCAAAAGACAAGCCAGGAAACGCCAAATGCCTCAGCGAAACAAAATCAGCATTCAGCAAGAAGACCAACAGAAGCAGAAGGGCTGTTTCTGTCAACTATGGCACGCTTTTCAAGCGGCTGAAAGGTTCGGCGGGCGAACTGGGCTCCGGGCGATGTCGAATGCGACCCACGTGGGCGATGCAAGCACCCAAGAAGGCACGATGCCGACAAAGTAATACATGGTGCTCAGGCCTGGGCACGACCCCAGCTGGTTAGCCCGGAGAAAATGCGGAACTTTCGCGTCCAAGCGCTGCCAGAACTACACCCCCTGTAGATGGTAGCAACCAACCTACTTGTTGGAAGCTCTTGGTCAAGCACACAAACCCCCAACTGCCCAATCATCCGAAAATGCCAACAGAAACAGAAGCATAACCTGCAAAGAAGCAGAAAGACTTGTCCAGGCAGGGAGCTGGTCACCCAGCCGAAATACAAAGCTTTCCACACCCAAGTCCTGCCAGGGAGGCTTCAAAATTTGAAGAAGACAGCAGCTGTTTCGAAACGCAGAATCTGTACAGAAACTCGTTGCAGAAACGTGGGCGCAAATCCCACTAAGCGGCAACCATCTCCAAGTCAAGTAAATCTCAACCGTTCGCTTGCAAGGCAAAAGATCTGACCGTTAGTGGGCAAAAATTCTAGTTGAAAACTTGAGATGTGATGCATCTCCCATAGTACCGCGTCTCTGCCCCTGGCCGTCTGGAGCCTTGCCTAACTGAGGTCTTGACTATTCCTTTCCCCCGCGATCTGAGCGTTTAGGAGTGCAGCGGTATCGACCACTGGAAACCACCCCCGGGTCAAAATGCCTCGTGTTGCTAGTGGTGCTGCTGCTCCAAGCGCTGCCAAAACTGCACGACTCATGCTGGCCAAAAGTGCACGACTCATGCTGGCTAAACTGAAGATGTCTGGCGATTGTCCACATCAGCATTTGCGGCGATGCAGCTATGCTGCGGGAGAATAAAAGACTTTGCAAGTCTGTCAATGCACATCTATGAATCAATGGCTACCGTCTGCCGGAAGCCCTACCTCACATGTTTCTGGCTTCCGATCTTGATACCGAATTACAGTCGTACCTGAAACTATGGATCTGGCGGCCGCTGAAAGTGTCATAACCTGTATTGACAAGATGCTCTGCTGTTCCGCTTGGCTGTGCAGGTGTCAAGGAGAAAGATGCAATCGCAAGCCACAATTGCGTGTGCCTGGCTTTTCCGATATTCCAGGCATCACAATCTGCACCCAAAATCCCGGAACCCCGCGAACGCCAACAGGCAAACGGTCCACAACGTGCAAAACACCATGAGAACTTCGAAGCCGCCGAAGAACAGGGGGATGACCTTCTCTTCCTGCGGAGCAAATGATGTTGGAATCTTAAGTTTGGGGCGGCTGGGATGGCTTGTTGTCTGAAGGTCAGCAGCTGCAGACGGCAGAGTTGGCAAAAGAAAGCAATGAAGAGTGTGTCGACAATGTGGTGCCAGGAGCAGTGGCGATGCAGAGAAAGCAAGACGGAAAATGCAACATGGAAAGTGGTCCTGATCAGCAGATCGGCAGCAACGACCAGCACCGCCACCCATTCTACTGATAATTACCTGCTACTACTGCTACTACACTTCTACTTCTACCACTACCATTGCCGCTGCCACTGCCACTGCCTCCATTAACACCACCACTCCGGCAACGGATGCGACTGCGCCTGCTGCTGCGCCTGCGACTGCGACTATTAAACTACTATTTTGCCTCAGCCCTGCGCCAGCAAGATTCAAGATGTGCAGCACCAAGTCCAGGCGCGACGCGGGTACCCAGGACCTAGACCCCAAGAGGAGAGGATCTAGGTCCTAGGGAAGCTCCTAAACCCAGGGCTCAGGTGCAAAGGACCCGGTAACAGCCCGGGTTCTGAAACCAGGCTACCATGCGGCGCAGCACCAAGCCGCGGAGCAAAATGATGGGACGACCGGAAGCAGCAACACCCCAACCCGTACTCCAGGAAGAAACTCCCAAAATCAAACGACTTCCCGACCGGACAGACCGGACGGGAGTCGAGAAAAGAACTGGGAGGAGTTTGCAAGAGATGCGAGATGACAGAGGCGAGTGAGGCAGAAGGGACGGAGGGA
Organism: Symbiodinium sp. CCMP2456; assembly: GCA_905221635.1. Taxonomy (NCBI): domain Eukaryota; class Dinophyceae; order Suessiales; family Symbiodiniaceae; genus Symbiodinium; species Symbiodinium sp. CCMP2456. The sequence continues at coordinate 29,288 of CAJNDV010033280.1, forward strand.
GCCAAGGCCACTTCTCTTGACATTCGTCCCTTGACCCGAAAAGCTTAAGGTACAGCCGCAAAACATGGTGTTACATCAGACCCTGGCTGTTTGATCATTGGTTCGTCACCATGATGAATACACTGCAGGCATCAGCAAATCAGGCAACCATGGTTTGTAGTGTGAATAATAATCACGAGGGTACAAATTTGAGGGTTCTGAAACATATGATCGTCACCAGGATGAATACATTGCATGCATCTGGAAAACCTCCGCAAACCCGAAAATGCCCTCCCAAGAGCCACGGAAACATGGCGTCCTCTACACTATCATCTACTACTACTACTACTACTACTACTACTACCACTACTACTACTACTACTACTACTACTACTACTACTACTACTACCTCTTCTTGTTATGCTGCTACTTCTCCCTGTTCAACTACTACGGTTGCCACAGCTTAACCAGCATTGCAACGGTGGCGTCCTCGTTTGCATGACGGTAGCGGATGACAGCTTTGGCGCATGCACCAAAACTCAGCAAGAAACTCACCTCGGAAGCTTGGGTTCGAAAGTTTCTTGACGGTCACGCATGGAGCTGAAAACACACGACTCTGAACATACCATAATCGCCGTGGCATGTGCATACTTACATGTTTGCCGTGTCGTGCTTTGACGTCGTGGGGAAGCGGAGCTCATGCATGGCATGCTGGGGGTTCCGGGAGTTTTGCTTCGGTCATCGTTCTGCTGTGTTGGCAAATCCAGTGTGGCCACCACCAGCCTGCACATCTACAGAGCCCAGGCGCCGAACCCTCAAATCTGCCATAAAAAAGCACTTGTGAACGCCCTCAAGAACCGTCCACAACATAAATGTGCATGGGAAGGCGCAAATCGCGTTACAAGTAGACCACCAGCGCCAGGTAGCAGATCGGAGCCCTCCACTGCACGCCTGCCAGTCGCTGTAACAAACGAAGTAGCGTGAGGTGTCTTTTCTGATTTTGCCAAGCTGGGCTTCATTAGCTCAAAACCTTGAACCCAAACCCCCACCCACACACCCTTCCTGGCCATCGTGACCAGAAGAGGAGCCCCGACCTTCTAGCTTGATCCCGTGGTAAGGACAAACCAGAGAGCATCAAGAAAGGAACCTTGAGCAAAACACCATGTCATGCCGCAGCATGCTCCTGGGGTCCAGCTTGTAGAAACCCATGGAGTCATCCCATACCCATCTGGTGTTGAAGGTCACTGTCACGACCTAAGCGCCCCACGGAAACGCAAAAGTGCAACAAACAAAAAGCAAAACTACGTCTTTCTGGGCCCTTGAACCTGGCCTACTTGAAACTGACTTGTAGAGCACGGAACGCTCTGAGGGCGCAACGAACATGGAGAGAACCGCAATCGCCGTGGGACGAAAGCCGTACAGCACCTCACCATCAAAGCTAATCCGAAAACCTATGACCTGTGCTATGACCTATGCTCTTGAAAGTTGAACGAATGGCCAGGATTTGGGAGGCATGAGCAATCCATATACGCTGACCCAGTCCTTCCTCTGTTATGGGACGCCGCTATGCACCGCTTCGTCAATCGGGACGGTGCATTACGTATCTCCGCCGGGTCGAACCTTCGGGATCACCTCCTATATTGCACAGGGTTGGTTTACCAATTAGTGATCTAGTGATCACCGAACAGAACAGCTTTCCGAATCTGTGTCTCTGGAGTTTCAATTCCAGAACTACCTTGTCAAGATGATTGCTCTAACGACTTCAGTGCGCAGCAAAGTGCGTTGTCTCAAGCCTCCATACCGACAGATTTCCAAAACTGTTGTCTCCTCGTTGTTCTGACTCTCCGTTCCTCACTGCGGTCTGACACAAGACCGACTCATGCAGCCGTCCAAAACTCATCGATGCAAAGCTGCACGAGCCCGGCACTCCCTTCCACTTGCCATCCTGTTCCACCTCCACCTCATCCGCCAAAAAGTCGATCTCCATCAAGGTGCTGGCCTGTGGCTGCAAGGTTGAAGCAAAGCGAGCAAATCCAAGGCATTCTCGGTCCCCGCGCCTGCCGCAACAGGTTGCCGAGTTGCTTGGTGTCCTGTTCCTCCAGCATCTCCAGCACCGTCGTCGCCTCGCAGGCTCAGAACACGACCCCATCTCTCAGAACTCCCCTACCTGACCATAGATCAACAGAAACTGACCAACCAGGAGAATCTGAAACACGACCGCATTTGCAGTTCTAAAGTCTAGGAACCTCAGCCTTCGCGGTTCATCCGATCTAGGAGTCTAGATCGTATGAAGCAAGCTTCTCATGACGATGGCCACAAACGGGCTGAAACGATGTGCATAACTTCAAGTGAAAACCTTTGATGTCTGACGACACGTTCAAACTAAGCGGACGACAGGTTTTCAGTTGTGCCCACAATGCGAGAACAGGACAAGCTGACAGCTTCAAACGACTGACGGGAATCTGTCGACCGCAATCATCGACCAATTCCTTTTGTGGTGGTGTGGTCCGTGTCTGGGCCACCTCGCTGCTTGGGATGCAAGGCAGATACAGCACTCGGTTGTCATGCAAGCAGCTACATGCCAAACAAATTCTCAAGCAGCTCTTGTAAGAGCTTCGTTGAAAACTGCATGAACCATCAGATAACGACTAACGATTCCGCTTCATTGGGCATACCGCGGCATTCCCTCAGTAGCTTATCAGAAGTCCGTGTGGCCGCTGCGACAGAGCAACTAACTTGCCTGCCCCGATTCGGGAGCAGCCACGACTCTTATCTCAAGGCCCCTTCAGCTGATTCTGGGAAAAACGCTGTAATTACGGGGTGCTTGCATTTCGGAATATGGTGTCTCACCGCTTCTGACGTCAGCAATCCTTTGCGACATTGAACGGGCTGCAATGCAAATCAGCCTGCTTCCTGAACAACGATGGGGCATTGTGACAGGCATCATCAGCTAAACTGCATAGACTGAGCGACCATGTCATGGTGTGTTGGTGTTGAAGAAGTGGCAGTCTTGATTGCCACGCCATGGCAATGCTTACCCGAGGACTTGTTTCCTGCTGTAGCTTCTGCTGTCTCTCATCGGTTGGTGATCAGAACCGATGCAAGCGATTGCAATCCTTCAGCAATTTGTGTCAACGTTGGCAATTTTGAATACCTGCCGTTTCGAGAACACAGTTTGTACAAGCTCACACATCCAGTGTCTGACAGCTAGCAGCATGCGACAAAACAACAGAAGACTGTTCAGCTTCCTATCCGGCATCTATACGACATTTGAAGTCAACACTGGAAAACTTGGAAACACGGCCTAGTTCCGATTGCCCGATGTGCGTCGGTCGGATGAACAACCACAACGGCTGGCCTTCTTTTGACGGAAGCTGTCGCGTTTCTGGTTCGGGTTCAATGCAGCGTTAAGAGCCATGGCTGCAAGATGATGCAATCCCTCACGGCCGCTCTAAAACTGGAACGGCCTTCGCAGACAAAACGGCTGCTGGAATCCGCAGACGACATTAAGTGCGAAACTCAACAAAACTGTTTGGTTTGGGACAGAAGCATCATGCCTAGATGCTTTTGTGTGCGACAAATCCAACCTAAGACGACATGTCAAGTTTATTCTTTAGTCAGCGTGTTCGAAAACATTCTGGTTCGGCAGTGCCAAAGGAGCATTTTGCAATTGTTATTGAGGAACTACTGACGGCACGTGATGCAAGCAAAAACAACCTGAACAAAAACATTGGCTGCATAGCGCTATGCAATAGTCGTCTCTGTGCGAATTTACTACATGCGAGAAAATCATACAGTTTCAGCTTCAGCAGCTACAGTTAGCAAAATTGCGCACCACAGCAAAGGGAGCATCTCTTCCTGCTTCAGAATGAAGCTACCAACTACGGTATCTAGTCACTAGTCGAGCGTGCGGATGGCCCTGAAAGTTGCAAGCAGTATCCTGCGTTTGGGCGCTGCTGGAGGAGGAAGAGGATGGACCGACGCTAAGCCTCTGCCCCTGCCAGCGGCGGTTCGGCTTTGCTGACGCTTGTAGGCTGGCACCCAAAGCACATATGACATGATGTCCAGATTGCGGCGCCTGGGAAACAGCACGGCTGCATCTTGTTTGGCAGGCGGTCCATCGCCCAGGTCCAGTGCATCTTGACCCACAGCTTCCAAAATCCTTTGTGACACAGGTGCTCCTGACGTGCCAGAAGGCCATCGCGGAGAAAGGCATGGTTCCAATCAGCTTGCAGCGCGGTAACAATGGTTTCAAAGATCACAAATAGCCACTGCAAGGTGTCCATAGAGCCTTCTGGGGCCTGCGCCTTGGAACAACGCCACTTCTCCCGCAAAGCTGCTTTGAACAGAGCGAACACATGTGTTGAGACTAACTTAGTTTCCTTAGCGACCTACTTAAGCCCTGGGCAAAGAAGCGCGCGGCCGTTCTTTTCGTCAAGGTGTGCTCGGAATAGTCAGGCGAAGCATAGCATTGCTATGCGGAGCTGCTCTAGCCCCGCTTAGGTGTGAGACGCAAGTGCGATGCTGTGTAGATGTGCGATCTAGCAGCTTCTGCGGTTTGCGGCTAGATTATAGGGAGTGGAGGGCGGGTGAAACTTTGCATGCATGCAGCATGTAGCTTAAGCCGGTCGCTAAGGATGCAGGCAGTGTGGCAAAAGCGCTAAGCTTTCCAAAGAAGTACAAAACACACGTGAACAAAAACACGTAGCGTTCTGACTAACTTAGTTTCCTTAGTTACCCGCAGGACGTCTTCCACAGCCGCAAGAACGAGCGTATCCGACCTCCGCGCAGCCTATGCTCCACCGAGCCGCCGGTATTCGCTCCGAGGCCTCAGCACAGAGCCTTGAGGGGATGCATCATGAGTACCAGGTGCATCCGGACTACGCGCGAGCCTACTATCTCGACAACAACGGCCGCCTACGCTGCATGCTGCCGTGCTCGACTACTCCATTTTGCCCCTTTAATAGCGCGTGTGCAAGGCCTATACATGTGGGTACAGCCGAAACCACTGATGACCATACCGGTCATCAGTGTAGCCGCTGCAAAGAATTCGCAGACCTCAATCGAAGCCCACTCGAGTGGTTTGATGGAGTGCCTAGAGACCTCTTGCCTTGAATCCCATCATAGCCTCCCCGCCTCTTGCCGATGATCGGGCACTACTGCCTGTCGGCTCTGTACTTTACAGCCTACGACTTGCCACGGCGGGGGGAAAAGACTCGACCCAGAATCAGACTGATCTCATAGGAGCGCCTCGGACCGTCACGAGCCTCTCGCACCTGCCGCGACTCAGCCATGTCGGATCTCAGCTCCCTGAGAAACCTAGGAGTGACTCTAGCCAGGACATCAGCACACTGCTGTCATGAACGGAGGTTCACTCGCTGAGGTCTCCTTCACCAGCACACCGGGAGCAACCGGCAAGCACAGTGGAGCCTCTGCCGACGTCTCCAGAGCCGACAGCCAATCAACCGCAGGCTGCCTCTACGTCGCCCACGGCCTCTGCTCCACTCCAGACACAGCAGGAAGGTCACTCGCAGGTGGTGTGCACAGCCAAAAGATTCCGCGCCCGGAGCCACAGCCGACAGCCTCAGTTGCCGCTTCAGTCTGTCTCCGCTTCAACTCAGGAACGGTTAGACCATCGCGACCACGATTCCAGACCTCCCACGCCTGCATCTCCTGCCCTCCAGCCTCAGCCAAAGCCCCCTCCCCCACGCTACGCCCGACCCCTCCGTTTTCAATTGCATCAATCAAGCGGCCTCGCATGCCCTGGGAGCTTCCAGGTCGGGGAGACCCACATGTTCGGACTCGATTTTTTGTACCGGAGCCTAGGTGGTCGGGCAGCCTCATAGGTCCAGCACTGCCCAAACCGTTCCCTATGCTCAGGCCGCCCGCAAGAAGCCTGCGATTCTGCCCACCCGGACCGCCAGCGCATAGACAGCCTAGAGTGCCAGTGACTTTCTCTGTCCAGGACCTCCCCTCAACCAAGGGGAGACAAAATCGATAAGAGACCTAGGCTCAGCCGCGCCCCACAGCCTACACACGCCGTCCCCTCGGGCCCACTACTCAGAGAACACCAGGAGTCAGCAAGAAAACCGGCATGCTGCAACCAGTGGCGTCAGCTTCTGGAGATCCTGGACCCTGGCTGCAGTTCTCTACAACAACACCTCCTGAGCTCCAAGCACTCCGAAAGAGCCTCGCGCCTTTCACAGCCAGCGCAGTTGAGCGCTATCTTTCTTCAGCTCGTCAGTTGATCGACTACTTGCCTTCCACGGCATCGAGATGGCGGCCCTGACCACAGCCCAGTTAGCCGCCTTTTTTGTACGCGTGTGAACAAGGCCTAGAGAAGGACAGGGAAATCTGTCGCCTCGACCCGAAGTCGGCGCTCAAGGCTCTTTCTTGGGTGTCACGCTGGCCGTCGTCATGGCCTGGAAGAGACGCCTTTGCAAAGCCGACTGCCCAGCCGACTTGTGCATTCTTCTGGAAGGATTCCACTTGCCTTGCACGGAGGCCTAAGGTTCGGGGCGCCAAGGCCAGTCGTTTGCAGAGACCCTCACAGGAATCTCTGGAAGGTCGGTTCAGACCCTGTGCGTTAAAAACCTAGGAAGCTCTAG
>CAJNDV010033281.1:19431-35869 GCA_905221635.1 Symbiodinium sp. CCMP2456
AGGTAGGAAGGTAGGAAGGTAGGTAGGTAGGTAGGTAGGTAGGTAGGTAGGTAGGTGTATGTATTCTTGTAGCTACAGACATTTGTCAATCATGTATGCGGGTATCAAAACTTTCATGCCTGCATCAAGGCACACATTCATGCATGCGAGCATGCACATACGCCTTTCTGTGTGTGTGCACGGTATTCAGGCAAGCCCTCTCTGTCCCCAAGCCGTCAAGCCCTGAACCCTGGACCCAGGCACTCCCTACATTCTGAAGCTCGTCTCTGACGATCTGAATTCTGAGACTGTGGCCGGGGAGGATCCTGGGCTGCAAGAGCTCACAGGGCTTGGGCTTCCGGCTTGTGACCACCCAGAGCGGATGGGGTGGGGAAGGACAACCAGACCATAAAGCCCCCGCAGGCGAAGTAGAAAACCTTTAAACGTGGAGGTGCGAATTTGGTACGGTACGATATTGAAGGTGGTTGCGGGCTTCGAGGCTTGAGGCTTGGTCTGACTGGTGCGTCTCTGATGCTTCCGCTCTGCTGACATGCAGGCGGAGAAGAGAGGCATCGACATGAAGTTTGTCGGCATCAATGCAAAGGTGCCGAGTTTCAGAGCTTTAGGTTTATTACTTATGGGCTTTAGGGTTTAGGGTTGTTATTATGGGCTTTTAGGGTCGATTCACCCGCTCCAAGGCTTTGGGGCTTCGGAGTCTACGGATTAGCGGTTCAGAAAGCCCCGCTACGCTGTGAATGTGGTGGAGTTCTCATAAGAGTTTGTCACCTTAAGCTTCAGCGAACCTGCCTTGTGCTCTGGGAATTGCAAAGAGGTGTGCAGGCAATACTGGGGGCAAGAGGGATTGGAGAAAGAAGGACCATCTTGTAGTAGCAGAAGGAGACAGGGATGTGAGGGTTTCTTCCTCCTGGCCTCCCTCAGATTTCTGCTTTATGTCCAACCCTAAACTCCTAAACCCTAAACAGGAGCATGTCCGAGAGTGAGTGCTGAAACCTCCTGTTTCGGTGATGATCGCGTCGATTCGATGGGTCGGCAGCGTACAACTTGCGAGTCTAGGGCCGATAGACATGGGAGTTTCCAATTTTTGTTTAAGGGGTGCCTTATTTTGGGGTCCAGATATTAGGGATCCTACTATGACTACTATATTTAGGGTACTATATGAGGGTCCCCTATGTTCGGAATCCCCCATATGTGTATTCCTTTTTGCTCTTGCTCCTCCAAGTCGTGCCACCAGTAGTAGTGTCAGCGTACCTCTGAAACGGCCCTAAACCTCAAGCCTAATTCACGGGCTTATCGCGTACCCCAGCAGTAGACGAAGCGAGCCAGGATCGAGAGCTGCAGGAATACATCACGAAGAAACAGGCACTTCTCTTGGGTCCGAGGGGCACTGTAATTAGGGTTTAGGGTTTAGGGGTGTCTACAAGGATTCTAGGGCTAAGGACTTATGCTATAGGATTTAGAGTGCAAGGATTCTATACAAGACTTCCAGAGCCTTAGGGTTTCGGGCAGCAGTGGCTGACAGAGGAATTGCTGCCTGGACGTTTTAACACGAAAGCAAGGTTTCGCCATGTGGAAGTGTAGGTGAAACTGTTCTCCATCCGCCTCCATCTTGGCATGTGTTCTACGCTTGCGACCCGCAGTTGGCACGTGCCTTATCCTGGACCGAACCGGGTTTTCTAGTGTAGTATACAAGACGGCGCCTACCACTGACAGGGTTGTCCAGCAGCTTGTCCTGCAGGTTACACTGTTGGGAAGCTTCTGTGATTAGCGCAGGACTTGCTACTTGGACCCTTATACATGCCCCGAAAAAACAAGATGGCGCCAACCTGCGAAAACCGAGACCTGTCAGGCTCTTGTCGTTCTTTCAGCGTCCTTGGATGTCCTTTGGTAGATCAGGCTCAAAGTTTAAGACTTTGGAGCTGCTCTACTTAAAGGACCATGGGACTTAGTAAGTAGGGTTATAATTAGGGTAACTATACTTATAACCCCAATTAATGGACTTATAACCTTATTTACTAAGTCCCATGATCCTCCAAGTATCATTTGACTCACTGATTACGTGACACCCTCAGTTTTGCAAGGGTGGAGCATGGGTGTCGGTAGCATTTGAAACCCTTGCCGGAGACCAGTTTAGGCCCCGACGATGTTTCAACATCCTGACGGCAGAGAAGCTACCTGTAGAGTCTCGGCAGTTAGACATGCGATGTGTAACCGTCCAAAACAGGTCAAACATTAAATGGTGGCTGCACTTACGCCCTGCGGTGAAACTGATGGTTTCTTTCTGGGGCGTAACTTTCCGTGACCGTGAAGGTAACTTTTGGGTCAGGGCTTGGGATCTTTCGCTGGATGAGGTCCGAAGGTCACGAATCCTTTTTTACAGTACTTTGACGGTCTGCGCCTTTTGCATTTAGAGAGGAAGCGCCATAAATAATTTAGGAGCCGCCGTAGTAGCTCGGGCTCGGACCGGAAACCGTTGAAGGACCCCAGCCGCTAACACATCACATCTCTGCTAATCCCTAAGACCCGATAAGCCCCAAACCTATACCCTAAACCCCTGAACCCTGATAATCCCGAATGCCCTTTAAGCCCTAAACCTATACCCTAAACCCCTAAAATCTGCCATGCGAGAGGGAAAAACCCCCAAATCCCTATAGCCCTACGCCCTATAACCCTAAACCCCTAAAGTCCCAATAATCCCCCGAAGCCCTTGAACTCTAAGCCCTATACCCGAAACCCCTAAACCCCTAAACCCTAATCAGGCGGCAGCGTTAAGCCGGGCGGCCGTGGAAGATTGTGTTTTGGCCAGACAAGACTTCTCAGGAGCATTTGAGAAAACTTGTGCATTGAGAAGGCAGAGTACATGGAGTCAATGCTTTTGTATGTTCTTGCTGTCTTTGGCTTTAATTTGTTCTCATTCGTAGGTATGCTATGTTTTTGTTTGCCACATGTCGTGTATACAGTGCTTGCCACGCGCTCAGTGTATGCAGGTCGTGAAAGGCACACGGTACACGCTGTGTGTAGTGAAAACAGGTGCTTATGCGTGACTTGGGCCGTTGGACATGCGTATATGCTTTGCATGCAATTATGCACTCGTACGTTTTGTGCGTGCATGTATGCATGCATGCATGCATGCATGCATGCACGTATGTACACACTCACACACACACACACATATATATATGTATATATATATATGTATGTATGTATGTATGTATGTATGTATGTATGTATGTATATGTATGTACGTACGAGTGAGCTACGTATGTACTGAGGTATTCATTACTTTTACCATGCATTGTTCGCGATTTTTTGTGCGTTTATGGATGTGTGCATTCCTCAGTGCATGGTAGTTGTAGCAGTAGTCAGTTGTGGTAGTGGTAACGGCAATGTATGTATGCACTCATGCGTGTATATATGCATGCGTACATGCATGTATGTTTGTATATGTGCCTCGGTGTGTAAGTACGTACGTACATGTACATGTATATTGTACATGTTTTCATGTGCATCTACCAGTGTTTATTCGTGCATTGTGGTGTACGTGAGGTTCAAGTCAGCCAAGGTTAAGTTGGATAAGGGAGTGTCGGGTAGTCTGGTGTGCATGGCGTGCCATGGCATGGCATGGTAGGGTATCATGCGGCACGGTACGGTGCGGGACGCGATGGTACGACACGTTCTACTACGATTACTAAGCCACCATGATGAAGTACAACAAGCAGCTTTGACCAGATTCTATTCTTGACTCTCTTCCTCACCTCAGCCGCATTACAGCATTTACTGCAAAAGCCCAAGCTCTGGCCGAAACTTGGATGTCCCGTGGTGTTGGCATCCGAAAATCCTTCGGACGCGATCACACAAAAGTGTCCCACTTGGTCGCAGGCTCACTGGCCACGCCTCCAGGGTCACGAACCGCTTTGGGTTTGAGGGGATGCGTTTGGGCTTGGGAATGGGTCAAGGGGTTTCAGGCAGGCTCAAACTTGGATGCGATTGGTACACTCGGAGTACATGTCCCGGTCAATCCGGGAGAAACTAAGCCTAGGAATCGAATCGCTGCTCGAGCTTCCGGAACCACCAGCAGTGGTAGTAGGAGTGGTAGGAGCTAGACGCAGTCGTCGTAGTTATGGTTATAGTTTTAGTCATAGTCGTGTTTGCTTGTCGCAAATTTGGAGTAAGAACAGGAAGAAGCAACCGACGAACGGCAAACAGCGCACCAGACCTACAGCATGAATGACCGAGGCTGGGATGATGTGCTGCATGGCTGCATAGCTCCACTAACAGCCGCAGAGTATTGAGGCACCCTGATTATCTCCGGGCCTTAACCCCTAAAATGCTGAACTCAGCATCAAGTCATGTGGCCCACTGCCACCACCACCCACCATCGTCACCGCCGCCGCTCACTGCCTTTCCCATCATCAACACCACTCCGGCCATCATCACCATCATCATCGCCAGCTAGGCTAGTTGGGGTGTTTTTGCCTCGCTTCCAGGCTCGGGAACTCGTGACGGATGCCGGCTCGCCGCAGTGACGCGCTCCCGCAGCTGGAGAGTCGAGCCCAGAGAAGAAAAGAGCTGAACACAGGAGATTGGTCAGGCTTCGAGGCCCCTTTTGGGTCTATAGAAAGCTCTGTCTGAAGCAGGTGCTCCCAAAAATCAGGTTCAACGAAACCCCCATGCAGAATTAGCTGGAAGGCGGTCCGCATCTTTGAGGTTCGGGGCTGTGGAAGCACTCGAAGATGCGAGGCGCACGAGCGCTCCGTCGATGCAGACCTGCTGTCGCTAGTTCTCAAACTTCAGTGCCTCGGCTTTTCCTTAGTTTCTGGGGTTGGCAACCCGTGTTCAAAGCGACTTGGTTTTAACGCATGTCCCCACGTTCTACAGTCAGCAGTTGCGTAAGTAGTAGGTTTCTTATTCTAGCCGTGTGGGTCAGTAACCCATAGTAATGAAGGTAGTTGGAGCCCTACGGTTTCTCAAGCCTTGCTATCCTTGTGTTGCACAAGTTGCTTGGTACGTACCGTATGCTTGTAGTTCTTCGTGCTCTCAGCCTGCGGCTATGAACCTTAAATCATATGTTATGAGTGTTTGGGGGCGGTGTTTTGTCTTGGTTCAGGCCTACCGGGCTGGAGGGCTGCTTTGAACGGGGCTGCCTGACCGTTTGCCTCGCCGCATGCCGGTCTGCGTGCATACCTGATATAAACATGTATCGTAGAGTCAGAACCTCAAGCCACAGGCCTTAGCCGCTTTAGCCTTGCATCGTAGGTTCGTCCTAGCCAGGCGGGAGGCAAAAATCGCCTTGAATCTGAGGAGCAGGTCAAGACTATGCCGGGTTACTTTCTGATGCCATTTTATGCTATATTATACTTTACTATACCATATTGTACTATTTTATATTATATTATGGCCCCTTCGAGTTGTTGCCCCGTTCGAAGTAGGGAGCCGGGCCGTGCTCTTCTAAGATGAAGCGTGACGGGACGTTCCTGAAGGTCGGTTTTAGTAGCTTTAAGTAGAATGATCGGTAGGAGTTGAGTAGGGTCTGAGAGCTCCCCTAAACAGGAAGCCACAATCCTAGAGCACACCTCAGGCTGCAGCACAAGCTGGCTGACTTCAAGATCGTGATCATGTCCGCAACGCTGCAAGGCGCGAATCGCCCCCCCCCCCCCCCCCCCCTCGCAAGGCACTCAGGAGCCATGCCGTGCCAGCTATGTCTAACTGAATTCTTGCTCGAAACACATGGACAGAGGGACTTCGGACTTAGGGTAGATTGCACTGGGTACTGGTTGCTGTTCTCCTGTACCGGCATGGCAGGACATGGCATATACAATCCTTTGCACCCTTTATAAGCCCCCAAGCAACGCAAGAGGTATGCGCGTACGTTGAAGGGGTCTGGGGTGCGGTGGCGCAGTTGTCCAATCTTTGGTTACACTGTTGTATGCATGGACTGCGGTGCTTTCTTAAACTCGAAGACCATAAAACTCTAAGCCCTAAACTATAAACCCCTAAACCCTAAACCCTAAACCATAATCCCCTAAACCCTAAACCCTAAACCTACCATACCGCGCAGCTTGTGGCTCCCAGCCTTAAGTGGACACAGGAGGGGCTCCCGACCCAAGGTCGGTGAGCCTTTGGCCGATGGTTGCGGGGGGAAGGGGTCTCGGACCGGACATGATATATATATATATATACGCCTGCTTTGTCGAGTGTGAGTGCTAAAATATATATATATATATATATACATAATTATATATATATATACACATGTATATATATGTGATATACACATATGTATATGTATATATATATATGTATATCTATACATACATATATATAGGGGCCTTAGGGTCAGAACTAGAAAAGGGTTGTGGTGGTTCCTTATCATAAGTATAGCATAGTAGAAGCTGAGGGTTCAAAGGTCTCAAAACCCGAAACCCAGCATGCAAGCGAAGTAGGCGGCAACAATAACGGATGCAAGAACGGGAATGAGGGCCGCAAAATGCTTATGTGCTCGAAGTCTTCTCATTTAGACTTTCTGTCTGAAATAGCATAGAGGCTCGAACGAATGTTATTCTGTTTCATTACAGATAGTATTAGAATGTACCCCCAAACCCCAACTTTCCGTTATACCCCTCCCCTCCGAACCGTACTGAGCGATCCACTTCGCGCGCCATGTCGGACCCAGTGCCGTGGCTGCCTGGGTTAAGGGTTGGGGATTCGGGGTTTGTCAGGGTTTGGAGTTTAGGGTTTTAGGGTTTTAGGGTTTAGGGTTTGGAGCACGGTATGGAAGCGCAGTCGTGAGAGCTGAACTTCTGCGGGCTCGGACATTCAGGCGATTGCACAAGTCCTGATGCAAAAAGGGCTTGGAGTCGAGGGTTTTCGGGGTTTCAGTACGCGCTGTGCGGGGTTGCGCAGTCATGAGTGCCGCACTCCTTCACGGCGACGGCAGTTCCGGACAAAAGCCTGCTGCAAAAGGGTTTCAGTGGCTTACTTGGAGGTTCATGGGTAGTTATAAATGGGGGTATAAGTCCCCTAATATGAGATATAAGTATAGTTGCCCTATTTATAACCACATTTATAACTACCCATGAAACACCCAAGTAGGGTTCACAGAGCTGACAGACTTTTGAGCTCTCAGCCGGATATTTGTGGACCCAGTGTCATGTTTGTGGGTTTAGGGTTTAGGGAGGCCTTACAAAGACGCTCCACAAGTTTAAGATAGCCTGAGTCGAAGCCTCCCCGTGAACGGGGCAGTCTGTCAGCCAGGTAGTGGTACTATTTCTTTGGGGTTCCCTTATTCTGTTCGTACTAGCAAAAGCCTTAAAAAACCCTAGTCTAACTGTTCAGGCCCCTACATTAATGCAGCTTTCGCCCAAACTGTACACCTGCATAGCGGACTTAGGCTAGGTAGGTACTGTAGCCGACTGTAGCCTTTCAGTTTCTTACGCAAAAACATAGCCCTGTCTTGTAGTTACAAGGATAGCTTTTTTTTTGAACTAGGGTACTCAGCTCTTCGTAGAAATTCCTGAGGCTGAGTGATTGAGGACGCTCCCAAAAAGTAATCGCATGCTGACAGCCAAGGCAGACGGCTCGCAGAAGGTCCAGGCGTGGCCGTGGAAAGCAAGCTTTGTTATGGTGCTTGTATGGTTATTGCAAGTTTTGCAGGATTTATAGCGTCGTTATGGGGTCATTCAGACGGCCGGACGAGGGCAGAGCAAGCGAGCAAGCAAAAGAAGCGCACACGCATGAAACCGCAAATGCCTGATTCCTTGCAGAGCCCGCGCACCTAGCTTCGGATTGTGGTACCTGTGCTCTTCTTCATGCTGCACCGCATCCCTTCCATTCCACCTTCCCTTCCCATTCCGGAGGCACATCCTCTCCAGGTTTGCGAACTCACGACGGCTAGTTGCATGCTACTGGCCTAAGAGTGCGCCCCTACCCCGCCAAGGCCCAAAACCCCCACACAGACACCTGCAATCAAGCATAGTTGCGATTGCCGAAACTCCAGTTCCCTGAGCCACCGCGATTTCGGTGTTTCAGGGGTCACTGCGCCCGGCCTAATGCCGGGTCAGCTCCCCGTATATGTTAGGGCAATCTTCTTAGTCAGAGCCCCTTCTCCTTCTCTAAGAGTGCCGCACCTTTTGTGGGATCCACCCTAAACCCTAAACCCTAAACCCTAAACTCAGCAAATAGCCGCAGGTTAGCCCTGGCCATAGTTTCCCCCCGAGCCCACATCTGAGAGGAGGACAGGCAGCGGAAGCCCAAAGTAGCTGAAGCTCAAAGCCCCGCACCTTAGTTCGTCATTCAAGCCAGGTGGGGTCATGCTCCGTGATGTCATTGATCAGTTGAGGATTCGTCCAGTGTAAGCGGTCTCGGAATTCATCTGGATGTCGTTGTGTTCCTGCCTGTCCGACCTTGTCAAGCAATGCAGGGGGAAAAAAGATGAGGATTGCGGAAATCCGTAAAGCATCGGAATGACCCTGACAAAAAACCCTGACCAAAACTCAAAGCCTTGAAACCACCGATCGTCCTGACCTGCCGGAGGTGGACCGTGCCGCAGAGACTTCGATCATTTTGCGCTCTTTCGCCGGTATCGAATCGCGGCATCTTGGCCTGCGTTAGACTTTTCTTGAGGCTTTCGGACTTTGTTAGAGTGTAGGGTATTGGGGCAGGCAGGTATAACGTAGGGCGGCAAGATGTACATGTAAGGCTCATGTAAGGAGGTATGCAGACAGGCTGGGGCTCTACCAGACGAGGCTTCGGGGCTGGACGAAGTTACGAAGTTCTGCCGGCTTTCAGGGCTGCGGGTCTAAGGGCGCTCCTCACTCCAGAGACCTCTAGGGATCGACGGCTTGCGGGTTTAGGGTTTAGGGTTTAGGGTTGGATGACATTTCTGGCGTAAAGATCTATGTGCCGAGAGCCTTTCGAGAGGGTGAGTTTGCCAAGGAAGCTCGGCTCATTTTCGGCCGTCACGTCTAGAAAACCAAGGTCAAGCATACTGCTGGTGGGCAACATCCCAAAATTCCATGATGAGAATATATACCTACTCTACCAGATTCCCCTAATCAAGGGTACCAGAAGCACTGCAAGATTGGGTCCATCAGTTGTAGTCGGAGACTCCAAGCACAAAGCCACTATTCTGACCGACTCAGGCCAGAGAGATCAGCCCCAAACGCCTCGGAGAAACCTGACACAGCAACATTCAACAAAGCTCAAAATACAAGGGAGGGTTCTGGGTCAAAGGCTTGCGTTAGCGCTTTCCGGGTGTAGGGCTCCGGGGGTTTAGGGTTTATAGGACCTTAGAAGTCTTAGGAGTTCCAAGACCCAGGAAGTCCTCCAGCCCCTAAAAGCTGAAAGCCGAAGCCCTAGGCTGGATGAACTTGCCGAGCAGGCCCAGTGTGTTGGGGAAGGGTTCAGTCAAGTTTGCTTGGCAGGAAAGAGCGTCAGACTCTGCCTTTGACACATGAACCTGAAGGTAGATTTCAGCAACATGGATGCTTCGAGCGAAAGTGTCGAAAGCTTTGCAAGCTGTGGGCTCACGGACGTAGCACGAAATCCAACAGCCTTTCTGGCTGCATCAATCAGTCAAAAAGGCCAAGGAAGATGCTTTGTATAGCGAGGATCTTCGACAGGGGCCCCACGCATCATGTACAGGCCCTCAGTTGTCAGGCCTTCATGGCCTGGGGACGCCCGCCAGCACTCCAAGCGCTTGTACTGGCAGTGTACCGGAAGCCCAGCAAGCTCCGCCAGCCTGAGGAACCAAAGCTTCAACCAACAACTTGTACTTCTACCTATAGTCTCCATTGTAGTTCCTTTCTGCGGATACCTTATAGAATCCTTAGTACATATTTGGTTAAACAAAAAAAGGAACTATAATGGAGACTATAGGTAGACTCAGTCCCTCAGGTGGATGCTTGCCTGCAGGAGCTGCCTCTTAGCTGCACGCAGTGATTCCGCCTGAGGCTCGAGAACAGCTCTGACGGCAAAAGCCATCTCTAGTTGCCGGAGTGCAAGCCCGGGACCCCGAACCAATTTAGACTTCTGCATTATAAGGTATATATTCGAACTAACACGAAGTAGCCTTTAGACTTTTGTATTTATTAAGGTCTAAATTCGGATCCCATTCAAAGCAGGTTATGGCAGGTTAAGATAGGCGGGTCCTGCTTGCGGCATGTTTCGTGTCGAAACCTCGAAGGGGTAGCAAGTTGCCGAAGCGTCCTCTCGGGAGCTAAGCCCGGATTCGGGTTTTGCTGGGTAAAATCTGCTGAGAATGGAAGAAAGGACGGTGCTAAGTGCTATCTAGTACTCATCATCGCCTACTCGTGCTGAGAGTGTAAGGCGCTCTGAGCCCCCGCGGAAACCGAGGTTGGGATTGAAAAAGGCTTCCTCCTATCGGCACAAGCGGTCAAGTCACCGCCATCGGGACACCGCGCCTGTGAGCATCTTCGGGGATGTAAGAGCTGATGCAGTATTCAGGGCTTTATGTGTTTAGGGTTTAGGGTTTAGGGGCTTTATGTGTTTAGGGTTTAGGGTTTGGTTATAGGGCTCAGGCCCAAGGATGACATGGGGGCTTAGGCCTCCGAAGGTCTAGCTCCTAGTCAGCTGGAAGTAAGATAAAGTGGGCTTACGGTTTGGGGTTTAGGGTTTGGCTTATAGGAAGTAAGATAGGTGGTTTTAGGGTTTGGGGGCTATCTCATTTGGCCAGCATTGAGCTAGCTACGACTTTCATTCATTGCTGGCCTGCTCAAGAGGCTTGCTGGCTCAACTCGTACCTTGCTGGATCAACGACCGGGTTTTAAGCAGGGACGACGTAGAGCTGTTTAACTAGGTGCTCGGGTTCGTTGTGGAGAATTTTGCCGATGGCTTCTGCACCGAGGCAAGCTCACGCAGCGGCTATCTTCAAGCAGAAGCTGATAATGTTCCCTTATAGTGTCTATATCAATTATATAGTAAAATATCATCCGGAGCCCTCTTCTAATTATTAAGCCCCTACGTTTGCACCAGAAGTTGACACCGGAAAGTTCAGGTGCTTCCCGTGATCCCTTCGGATCGCCCGACTTCGGCACCTGAATCGGAGCCCGTCTGCCTCCTGCACACGCATCTGGACCTGCGTGTTTTTTTGGGATGTAGGGCTTCAGTTTTCAGCAAATTTAGAAAACCTTGCTCAGTCATCCTGTCAAAATGGCCCTACAGTACCTACAAGATAATTTTGACGGTGCATACTAGGGTTATTTGCTCGTTTTCTGGGACCACTGATTATTTGGAGAGTGGTTAGGGGTATGCTCTTCCAGGCAGTCAAGCCGGCGATCATTCCCGGGCTGTTGGCAACGGAAACCACTCTAGAATTTAGGCCTGGTGTGCCGAAGTCGTGATTGTAATCACAAGTGGGAAAATTGCATTCAACATCACCTATCTGTCTGGCCATGGTTGAACCTGTCCTTACACGCAGAACCAAGTGTAGCTGAAAAGCCACGCAGAACCAAGTGTAGCTGAAAAGCTATACGATAGGGGCGTTTATGATTAGCAGGGGTTTCAGGTACACTGTACCATTGTAGGGATAACAAGGGGATATCAATACTACTGATTCAGACCTCTAGATATGGGACTGCCGGAAGGCTCAGGGCCTTCTTGACTTTCCTCGCCCGGAACGATGGCGTTTAGGCTGTGCGATAGCGGCCTGAAGGTTAACTACTTTTGCTTGTTCCATAGGGCCCCTCCACCATAGCCGTACTTTAAGATCCTGTTCGCGGTCCCGATATGCAGTGGCCCAAGCCCACGAGCGTAGTCTCTGAACACAGGTGCATATTGCTTGAGTCTTGAGGCATAGAGCCTATCTAAAGCCCGATGTTCTTGTGGCGCTTAAGTATGGGTGTTTCCGAAAATAGGGGACCCTAATATAGTACCCTAAATAGTAGGATCCTTATTATAAGAACCCCAAAATAAGGTACCCCTAAATTTCGGAAGCGCCCGTATAATAAGTGAAGGTGTCGGGCCTAGTGCTCCGCCGGGCTGGGGCCTTTGATTATCCCACACCCTTCAGCCGCAGCTTCTGTTTCCATAGAGCCCACGGTTTAGGGTTTAGGGTTTAGGGTTTAGGGTTTAGGGGCCATAGGGCCTATACCACCAAAGGCTAAAGGTGCTGGCGCAGGGTCCAGGTCAAACCTCAACCCCAAACCACTAAGCCAGTTTTTGCGGTCCCGGCAGTCGGAGCCTCGTCCCGAAATCCAAGCTTCGAAACCGCAATTTCGATCCTCCAGTGGCGGTTTTGCCGGATCTTTAATCATATTTCGGAGTTTCCGAAACAAGGGGTACCTTAGTTTGGGGGTCTTTATAATAAGGACCCTACTATTTGGGGTACTACATTAGGGTCCCCTATTTTCGAAAACCACTATTCTGGATGGCTTCAGCAAAGTTTTCTGGTGTTCAAAAAAGGCAGCAGCCGGGGAGTGTGCCCCGTTCTTCCGTGCCGAAGCCCAGAAGTCGCCGCCGGGCAAAGTCAGGAGCATAGGGTTTGGTGCTTTAGGGTTTAGGGTATAGGGTTTAGGGTTTAGGCTTTAGGGTTTAGGGTATAGGGTTTAGGGTTTAGGCTTTAGGGGTTTAGGGATACTAATCAGAGTAGATATTGTATCTGTATGTAAGTACCAGGAGAGGGTGTTATTGCCAACTATTGGGGTTCATGGCCAGGGGCCAAAGGTGTTCAGGGTCCTCCGATAAAATTGGGGGTTTAAGGTTCAGCATGTGCCGAGTATGAGAATCAATCAACTGAATTCCAAAGTCCCCCAAACCACAAACATGTGGGCATGACGCTCCTGGAACACTACTGTGGAGCGGCCTCAGGCATATTCTGGTTTTGTATCTCAGAGTTTAGGAGTTCAAATTAAGCAGCTGAGCAAATACTCTGGCCTGGCAAGGGCTTGCCCTGCGATTGCTTCAGGGTAAGCTCATCATATCTTCTATGACCTTGCTTTCATTTTATTCCATGTACTTTCTATCCGTCTATGTCGTATTAATTAAGGGTTAAAGTTGCAGCACAATTACAGCTATATCTCATACATGTATGCGCATGTCGTTCTCATTTTAATGCCAGCTTCGGGTCTACAGCAAGGCAGGTAAACAACAATCATGTATTTCAGGTACTACAATATAGAGTTTTAGGGATTAGCCGGAACATTTATTAATCATTTTTAGGGTTCCTGATAACAACTGTAGCAGAATATACAGCCCAAAACCCTATTGTAATTTCTATGGCCCCTTTTCTAGGGAAGCCCAACTTCTTTCAACAAACTGGGTGCCCAACATCGAATCCCGGATGTTCAAAAGGCTCATCCTTCTTCTCCTTCGGATCCGACAGCACGGTGTCTGATGCACAGTCGAGGACCCACACACCGTCGGAATCAGGGTTTCCGGGGGAAAGTTCAGGGTGTCGGCCTTTTGATGCGGAAGCTTTTCAGTTTTCGGCTTGCTGTGGAAGAAGCTTTGACAAGTAGCTGGCCTGGAGACAACAGAGACCCACGCTTTCAACGCCTTCTGCTAGAAGTCAGAGAAGTAGCCATGAATGACGACATGTATAGACCAGCAGAGCATGCGGACCTAACTTAAGTTCAAGACATGGCTTCACATCAGGGCGGTCTCACTACCCTGAAGCAATGGTACCCGAAGGTTTGAGGTTTGGGGATCCTTGAAGCATTCGGGTGACTAGCTCGGTGCAAAGAAGCCCGCCCACTTGGAGGTTCATGGGTAGTTATAAGTGGGTTTATAAGTCCCCTAGCATGGGTTATAAGTATAGTTACCCTACTTATAACCCCATTTATAACTACCCATGAACCTCCAAGCAGAAAAAGCACGAACAAATCCGCGAGGATGTCCACGATAAGCAACGCAGGGTCGATGCGCAACGAAATGGTTTCCTTCAAAGAAGACAAGGCTCAGGCGCGATTCTGGGCTGTTGGGCAGGTCCCAGGTACCTGCGAAGGGACGCTTTGGTAAACCCTGAACTTGTATGTAGTACAATATGCCCCCCAAACCCTATTCAAAGTATAAAGGCCCCTATACTAGGAGCCTCGAAGATGCTTGCCATGCGAAGGTGGTGGAGTACACGCCTCCGGAATGGAAAGACAAGAAGAGACGGATCATTCAGCCAGTTCGCAAGGCGCTTCGCACATTTGAGCTTGAAGCTTCGGTTGGACATAATGCAGACCACCGATTTCACGAACCCCTTGTTTTTAAGGGCCCCGTCATTTTTGCTTCTACGCTGGCGGGCTGTAAGCAGAGCCTTCTAGACCCTCCAACCCTTTAAGCCGTCGCCGTGTCGACACGGGCATGCTGTGACTTGAGCAAGGGAATTTCTGCATGTATGCGGCGAAGCCCAGACCACGATTTGGGCTCTCATCATTCTTCTTGTTATTATGATTATTGTTCGTCTTATTCTTGTTGTTGCTGTGGTTGTCGTGTACGTCTTTTTCCAATGGTTATTGCGAATTGCCTTGCCTTCGCAAGACAGTTGCATGTTACACTTATTATACACATACTGTGTTACATACACATACACAGAATCGTCCGTTGAGTGAACCCAACCGACAAAGTCTTTTGCTACTCAACGACGGGCTTGGCAGTCGACGCCTCGACAGTTTGACGGCAGGTGGATCTAAAGATTGCGTGGCAGATCCATGCAAAGGAACTGAAGAAGCGACCTGGCTTGTTCGAAAGATGGGAGTCTCAGAGGACTATATATAGGTATTATACTGATAATGGGTTCTTGAAAACACCCCATGCGTGCATGGGGTTTGATCAGAGTTTAGGATCTTCAGCTGTGACACGAAGAGATGTAGACCTTCATCCTGCTAGGGCCCCGAGCTTTAGGCCCACCCAGTAAGCGCTAGTCTGTTAAAGAGCCAGGGCTAGCTCAACGCAAAGCCAAAGCTAATGAATGATTGTCAGTGTGGTGAAGAAAGGATCGGAGCATAGTTGTAAATCCGATCACACGCTGGGGAATGGTTTGGATGTACAAGAGGTCAAGGCAGGAACAGTCTTTCGGTGACTTTTCACTTGCAGAAGCTCAACCTTCGTCCTAGCAGAAGTAGCAGTAGTAGCAGTAGCAGCGTAGCAGGAGAAGGAGCAGGAGCAGGAGCAGTAGCAGTAGCAGTAGAAGTAGGAGTAGTAGTAGTAGTAGTAGTAGTAGTAGTAGCAGCAGCAGCAGCAGCAGCAGCAGCAGTAGTAGCGAGCCTCAATTATGTCGCAGATTCCCAGGCAAGCCGCAGCAGACGAAGCATCTCAGCTGCGCGATAATAGATGTCAAAGCCTGCGAGGGTTCGGAATGCAGATTTTACGGCTTCGAGTTCGGTCGACGTGATGCATGCTCGCCTGAAGGGTTGGAGGGCCAACGTTCGCCGTGATGGTTCAGCTTTGCGGACGGTAGGGCTTTGACGTAGGAACTTAGGTAGGCCCATCTTCATGTATGGACGCATTATACGGTAACAGCAGTCAGTCGCTGAGCAGTTGGTAGCAAGCACACGAAAGTAGACCTCGAACCATACATCCAGCTGATGACCCAGCATCAGGCCCCAGAGTAGGCCCATTGCACATTGGCACGAACAACCCTAACCCCCCAGGTGCCTACTATATAGGGCCCTAGGGGCTCTAGTACCCTATATAGTAGGTACCTGGGGAGTTAGGGCAAGCTCGTTTGTCCTTGTTTACCACGCCGTTCCTGCACCCCAGACCGCAAAGCTGGATTCTCAAATGCCAAGCTCAGGAAACACGTCCCATCATGCGCCTGATCTATCGCAGTCGTTGCGATCACCTCTGGGAGATGAGCCTCTGGCTGAAGAGTATTTTGAAACATGACGGCAGGCTTAGGTAAGGTTTATACGGAACTTGCGTCAAGCCCCCGTGATAATCAAAGCAACGGCTTGCTGCATCCTACTGGGATCCATTAGTATAGATAGTTTTGAGCTAGCTATCGTGTGAATTCGGACTATATTCCCAAACCGCTTGCCGAAGCGCGTGTCATGGAATGCTATTGTTGTATCCCGGCTCGAGGTTGGACGACCCTGATTCGAGCATGGCGGCTTGGGCGGTTTCGCAGTTCTTGCATCTTGGCAAAGGAATAGGAATCTGCTAATGTAGGGGCCTCGGCCTAAATAATTACCTATAGAATTTTGGGGTTCCTTATTATAACTGTAGCATAATGGGCCCACAAACCTATTCTAATTATTAAGGTCCCCGACATTGGTGACTCTGTAGCAGGACTCCTCGAGCAGCTTTTTTGCCATTTCTGCCACTTCTCCTGCTGCAGCTGCAGCTGTTGCTACGATTACGACACGACGACAACAACTACGACGACGACCACGACCCGACATACTACAACGACTAGCACTGCGGCGACGATTGTGACGATACTGACGGTGACTGCTTCTTCTGCTACTCCTCCTGCTGCGCCTGCTGCGCCTGCTGC
>CAJNDV010033283.1:0-31494 GCA_905221635.1 Symbiodinium sp. CCMP2456
GCTTGTAAGAGCCGTAGCCCACAGGAAATTAAACCCACCATCCATTATTCCATTGTCTGTGGTCCATGCTTCGCTCTGCCATGAACAAGCTCTTCGGCAAAAAGAGACCTGCTTTTCTTTCCGTTTATTCGGCCACCATGACCAGTGGATTATCGACGGTAGTTTTGGTACACGCGTTTCCTGTGTGTCGTTGGGGATGTCACCACCTGTCGCTGATCTTGATTAAGATCAGACAGGGTCCTGGCGTGTTGCATTGCTTCCTCGTTCGTGGCAAAGAGAGGCTTGAGGAAATTCTTCGAAAGCCTGTCTCCGTTGTTCGGATCGTTCAGAAGATCTCTGTCGAGGAGCCTTTTGTGGATTGCCGCTTGTCCTTCTAAACGGTTCCGCAACGCGGGTCAACGCTTGGCATTGTCTAGCTCAGTGGGGTCACACCAGATTCAGTTCCATTTTGGGGGTAATAGTCATCTCCTCAGCAGGCTCACAGGAAGGAACACAGAGGATAGCAAGGAGAGTCTCCAGCGAGTGAATTTTCCGTTCTCCGGGAAGGTGTGCAGAAACACAGGCACTCAGGAGTTTTTTGTACTCAAGGCGCACAGCTGGATCGTCCTTTGCTCGGACCTTGATGCACCTGGATATGTAATAGTCAGTGTTTCACCCCCCCGCGCTCTCTCATTTTTCTCCACTTGCTTGAAATGCACGAAAAACGGGATTGTCGTTGTACGTGCGGTTCTGGGCTCATTCTGTTAGCCTGCAAGCTTTTCTAATGGGCACAAGTCCTCTACACGACGGGAAGTGCGTAATGGCTGTGTTGCCAACGCTACGTTCCGGGTTCGAAAGGATTAACTCTGTTTAAATCCCATCCGTTCAAAAAAGGCAAACTTGGGCAAGGATATGTTTTTCTTATTATTCATATATGATGGTTTTTTGTTGTTTTGAAGATCTGTATCGTCCTGACGTTCTTTTACAGGTCTTGCCTTCTGTTTTGGATGACACTCTCCTGGTGCCCGCACCAGGACAGGTCAAGCACGGCACGGGCTTGTTTTGTTATAAAACCTAACGACGATTTTTTTTGATCGACAAATTTCACTTCCCAGATTTCCCAATTGCCAACCCACACTTCGCGCGAAATTCGTTTTTCCACCACTAGAACCTACGGAAGTGGCCATGTATCCGGGCTCCAATCTTAAGGGACCGATACCCACAGGCAGGAAGATGTCCCAAATCCCTTGACGCATTCTCCACTGCGACCAGCCAACGTTTCACCATGTGCATCATCATCATATCTTCTTCAAACTCATTTTCATCGCCGTGCTGGGTTTTTCGGCCCATCAATTTTTTTATTTGAGATTTGTGAAAAATGTTTTCTGATGATTTATTCAGCAATTCATTTGATTCACTTGTTTGACAATCATCGCGTGGCTTTCAATCCTCATCAACAGCGGTAGGTTTTTTGTGCCGTCAAACGACAAAAACCGACGGAATCGAAAGAAGAATGAGAACCACAGTCGAAGGAAGAAGCACACGAAAAATCGGCCGACGGGATTATGTAACTATTGCTTTGAAACCAGTCATCCATTCCAATTAATTCCCTTTCCGAGAGTATTTCCACTTCATTCCATGATTGTTGTATTCAGTCGTTGTTCTGTTTAAAATCACATTGTGTGTTTCCTGCATTTTCTTAGATTCCACGTATACTTTAATTTCCAATCAATTCTTGACATTTTCATTACCACGATTTTCATGTCACAATTACTGATTTAACCAGAATTAAAGACGTTCACATCATCAAAATTTTTAATATCAATACACGAACAAATATTATTGTAGAGAAACATTACTGCGAAGACACGAATTTTTTGAGAGCTTACATCTTAATTATTGGAAAAAAAAAGCTTCTAGAAATAATCAAATTCCAAAATTTTTTCATTAAAATTTATAATTTTTAATTAAAATAAATGTATTTGAATTAAGATAATTCAATTATTAATAAATATCGTTACAATTTCAAATCAAAATCCGAAATATATTTTCAATTCAGAATATAAAAACCAAAAAAGAATTTTTGAATTTAATCTTTTCCTTTTTTATTCAATACCATCGAAGCACCAATTCCAAATCATAATAAGAATAAAAAAGAATAAGAGTTATTTAGAAGAAAACTTTATTTTTTTCGATTACCGATTCCATAGAAACTAAAACTTACAAATACCCGCGATATCATCATTATCAAAAAATATTATTTCGACTTATTTAATATTCAAAATTTCTTATTGAAATAAATATAAATTTTTCAATTTTTTTAATAGATATAGTATATAATTTTTAAAGTTATTTCATATTTCATTATTGATAATATATATCATATTCTTATTCAAAAATATAAGTATTTTTTTAAAATTATATTGAATCTTTTCAAGAAGAAATTCAAATCGAATAAGAATCAAGAAATTATTATCAATATATAAATAGAAAAATAAAAAAGAAATATAAAATATCTTACCAATTATTTATTAATATATCATAAAATAATATCATTCATATGGTTACCAACAAAAATCTTTCTATTCTAAAATTAACTTGATCCTAGATATTCTAGATTTCGTCAATTTTTTAATGACTGTATCTCTATAAAATCAAAATATATTGTTTTAATTTTGGGAGATTCCGTGGACAATAATTCTAATCTATAAAAAAAGACCTCTTCTATAATCCCACTCTCCCAGAACATTTTCTTGCCATTCATCTGGGTTGCATTTGTCCTCAGCAAGATGCATACATCGCAAACGGCATGTGCTGGTCTTTGAGAGATGGCCGGTTAACAAATTTATTTCCATGCATGATGCATGATAGGCTCCTTCAAGCACGCTCTCGTTGGCGACACAGGCAATTGCCTGCAGAAAAGAAGCACAGTCAAGAACAATCAGGAAAGGAATTGCTTTTGAAGGCATGATCTGCTTTATCCTGCATGCTTTTGAATGCATTGATGCTTGAAGCATCTGTTGTGAACTGGTGCAAAGGGAAAAACCATGCGAGCCGAGGGAGTGCCTGAGCTGGCCGGCTCTGTTCTGGCGCGAGACCTCGAACGACGCAAAGTGGCAGTGAAGTGAGTCAGCAAGACTGTCTTGTCAAATGGTCTTGCTGGCCACGCTCATGCCGAGCTTCGAGCGACCATCTGCGCACAGCGCAGAAACATGCACGAGAAACTCCGCCTGTCAGGGCAGGCGATTTCGCATATAATCGGAATGGCAGCAATTTCGTCCGGACCTGGCAGCTCATGGGTTCCAGGAGTTTCTCGATGAAAGCGTTAGGTGCCTGGGATGTGATTTACGGGAGCAACGAGGAACGGTTGGTGCAACACGCATCCAAAACGAGAGTGTGATACTTCTCGAACACGACCCCTGCTCAAACTGCAATCGCGAAGACAAACATCTGAGTTTGCAACGCTGCCCGTGCACGATAAACTGCATGTTCTAGGACCCCTGCACTGCTGCACAGCACGCCATCGCGGAAGGCAGACCCCAACGGAACCAGCGCGATGGCCTCCGCGATTGCAGAGCCGAGGAAGGTCTTTGCCAGTCCGAAAACCCAAAAAACACGTTCTCATGTTCTCATGCCTCTTCGTCTACCTTCATCCCAGGGATGCTTCCGAGGATGGGATCTTGCTCCTGATCTTCGGGCTCTTCCGGAAGCTTGACGACTTGACGAGCTTCCAAACAAAGTCATGACAGGTTGCGGCTGGAGGGTTTCTTGGATATGCGTGAATTTTAGCAGGAAGGAGCCGCCGTGAAGTCTAACAGCACATGGCTCACAACGCTTTTTCTAATCGAAAGGTCTCCCATGGTTTCCACCGATTCTTCTTCTTCGTCCATCCACTCTCTCTCCCCAGCGGTCCTGTTCGCTCATCCACTGCACCTAGGTTTGCCGCAAAAGCATTTTGTGGTTTCGAACAGTCGAAGGTTTGACAGCCTTTAGGATTTGAGTTGTTTTTGCACAAGTCGACAAACATGGCTTTGTTTTGCTGGCTCGCAGATTCGTGTCAACCTGTCGTTTCAATTGAAGACATCTTTGGTTTGCCAAGCTTGCAGCTTTTCTCGCGGTTGAAACTTGGCGCACGAGCACAGTTAAGGGCTCCACCAATAGGCTGCCATTCTTGGGAAAGACGTCCAAGACGTGTGCCCTGGATAATTGGTCTTGGAATGAGAGCGCTCAGAATGTTTACTGCTATATATGTCCAACAGCTTTAGTTGCAGGGTTTCAGGTGGGTCGCCTGCCCTTTACCACATGAGCCAACTGAAAAGAACAGAGTTTTATTCGCAGGAGTGGCTTGAAACTTTACTAAGCTTCCCAAGAAGTTGTTCATTTCATGGATCTTTTTTATGGCGTCCATATGCAACATACTGGGGCATTGCCAAGGAGGCCTCATATTTCGGACCCGCAACTGTCCGATTTCAGCTGCTCGCAGCTCAGGAAAACTGTCCTGAGCAGCCGCAAAGAGGTGGATTGCTCTGTCATGGCCTGCGCGAGGATATAGGCATCTGGGGATTGGGGAATGACTGAGCCACTTCGGTATTGCTGTGTGCGTTGGGAACATAAAGCAGCAGACGCTGGTGATGCCTCCTCAGCTCAAGCCCGATGCACACTAGCTCGGATTGGCGTTGCCTGTGCCATTGTCATCTGAAGCTCGTCCCAAGAGGAGCCTGGATACGAGCCGGGAAAATCGTTCAGAGCTGAGGCAAAACAAGCTTGCTTACCAACTCGAGATCATGTGCACAGACTTTCGGCGTAGAAACCGGATGAGCAAGGTGCGCACCCATCTCGGGCCATTAACCGATCCCAAACTGAGGCACGAGCTGCCACGGGTATGCGAAGGCATCCGACTGGTGAGGTTTGGCTTCGGGATCATTGGCAACGCAACTGTTGCACCGCAAAGCTTCAGAGTCGAACTCAAGGGGAGAAAAATGCGCTGCTTCAGTTGCTTGTCTTTTGAGGTTTTCTGTTTTGCAGCTGCGGGGCGCATGTTCAGGATTCACCGATAAAATGGTATTTTTCTGCCAAAAGGGATCTTTTTTGTATGCCTCAGGAGCGTTTTCATGTCGACAATAGAACCCTGTGTGCAGTGCTTCAGCACGACTGCCCAAGCACTGCAATGGACTACAGATCTTGACTTTCAATACACGAGTTTCCCTGCAAGGAAACGCTCCACCTGTTCCGCAACGGTCGTCTTTGTATCTCAAGCATTTGAAAAGACTGAGCATGAGATTTCTATGCCGACCGACCTCGGCTCGAAGGTGGTGGACTTCACCCAGAGTTTCACCTTTGCACAGGAGGGTTTGGTGGGGTGGAAGCTTGCGAAAGTCAGATTATAAAGACAGCGGATCTGGATTTGAATGCGGACAACTACATGTACAACGTCAAAAGGGCTTACTTCACATCGTTGCAAACACGGGTCAACGGTGACTCAACCAATTGGTTGTCCGTTCGTGCTTTCGGGGTCTCGATCTCCTTTGCAGATCTGCTTTAGACAAGCTTGCTACCAGGCTTGGCATTGCGGACCCTTCACATGTTCTCGAGCGCAACTGTAGTTCCGATGCTTCAAATCTTCCATCGCTGAAAGCTGCAGAAAAAAACCCGGAAGGTTGGTGTGTTGCACTACCAAAATATGTCAAACTCGAAAACATAGAGCTGAATGACGCATGTGATCCCCGAGCCTGAAGCTTCAAAACCATCCAAGTTTAACCGAGCGACGTCGACTGCGTCGCCGCTCTGGCACATTGACTTCCGGGTCTGAAACTCCTCACATGGACTCAGGAACCCCCGCGAAGCACGGCAAATTACAACTCTGGGACCAGATTCGCATACTCTCGAAAGATTCGGGGCGAGACTCAATGTGCAAATGACGTTTCGCTTGTGCGGAGTAGAAGCTCTGCGTTTCGGTTTGGCTATATGCAAACTTGGGTCTTTGGGAAGAGAAACATAACTCTGAAACACCGGCCTGAGTCTGATGTTCTCTAGGATTCTCCGCAAGCATGCATGTTGCCAGCTCGTTTCCCTGACTCCTAGATCTTGCGAATGCACAAGCACAGAACGCAACCGCTGCCGCGAAAGACGAACCCCACAAAGACAATCCAGGCCTCGTTGCAATGAAAAACCACGGTCGACTGAATTCGCTTTGACATTTCCAGGCCTCAGCACGGGCTTTGCATTGTAATTGGCTCCCTAAAACGCGACAAACACGTAGCAGGATTAGGCGTAAAGGTAAAAATAGAAGCAATGCTGGTAGGCATAGTAGCAGAAGAAGAAGTAGTAGTAGCAGTAGCAGTAGCAGTGCCAGCAGCACTGCGAACGAAGGACATGTTCCTCCTCGTGGAAGAAGGAGACCCGAAAGATACACTCGCGCAGTGCGTATTTCTGATGTGGAAGCAAAACTTCAATTGGCAAATTCTGCGTTTCTGCCGTTGCAGAATCTTGTTCCTTGCGCTTTACAGGCAAGTCCTCGTCAAAGATTGCACCAACGTTCTCATGCGCGAATGCAGTAGCCCAGAACCCCAAACAGTGAAACTCAACGAAAGCACTTACCTCACTCAAACAAATCAAGCAAATCTTCCACAGCCAAGCCCCGTGCCGTCAGCACCCACCTTCGCCATGTGCACCCGGCTCTTCAAGTGACGGGACCTAGATTTGCACGAAGCAAAGGAGGTTTCAGGGTCAATGTCTCAAAACCTCCAGCTTTTGTAAGCTGTCATGCTTGCGTTTAACCGGGGCCCCTGACATCGCAGTCCAGTGACCGCACTTGACAACCCACATCTCTTTGCAAAAGCTGGGAGTCTGGCAACGCCTGTCCCTGATCCTCGGAGTGAGCGGAGACTTTGGGTTTTTTGAGACCCTAAACCCCGAACCCTTAAGCTTTTCTCAGCGAGCAAAGGATCGCACAGCCTGACCCCCATGAAGTCGGCTGTTGCTACGTTAGGTTGCGGCTTAAGGTTGATAGTCAGGGCTTTTCGATGCTTGCCTAAGGCCCGGAGCAAAGCAGCTCTTCTCGCTGCTTTACATCCCAACTCAAATTTGTCAGAAGCTGTACGCTCGGCGCCGGACTGCGAGGATGAAGACCGTTGGAATTCGGGGCCTGAGAGTGACAAACGACAGGAGGGGGTCCCGATAGGCCTGAGTAGACGGTGGGATTTCGCAGGGGTTCGAATTTGGAAACACCTAAAGCTTGGGACTGTGGGGGCAGCTACATGGCCTAGTTGCGACTGAGGTCTTCAGATGGGAGTTGCTCAAGATTGCGGGCCTGAGTTCTCGAAGGTGCATGGCGAAAAAAAGAGGGAAATGGTTTAGGGTTTAGGGGTTTAGGGGTTTAGGGGTTTAGGGGTTTAGGGGTTTAGGGTTTAGGGCAGTAAGCAGCGTCACTGGAAATAAGACCACAGTCCAAAATGTCGTTATGGTTAGTTCCAACAGCAATTCACTGCGGGGCCGGCCCAAATCAGTCTCACATTATATGATATATCTCTATATATATATATATATGGTATATATGATATATATGTATATATGATATATATATATATAAATAGAGATATGTGTAGAGGTCTGAAAGGTTTTTATAGCGGCAAAACGAAACCAAGACGCCAAGGCAAGAGCTCTGATAGGCCAAAGCCTGAGGAACCCGCGGCACGAATTCCTCCACACCCTCCATGGATTCGATTGCCTGAGATGCAGATGTGCCTTCCGAAGATTTTGAAGGGGGCATGGGGGCATGGCTGCCGATTTTCGAAGTCTTCGAAATTCCGGGAGTTTTGGGCTAGGAATATGCGAGCTCGGTGTCATATTGCTCGGGGTGAAAGCTAAGGGATTCCCGCTGCAGTTGCATTCCATTCAAGCATTTAGGAGCTCAATCGCTGCTGCTCAGAAGTACCAGAAGCCCAAGCAAAGCCGATGGAATCTCGACAATCTGTCTCATGCGCACTTGTTTACGGCTGCGAGCCACTAGAATCAGACCGCCGTGCCCGTCATTCGACGGGTCGTGCTGCTGCAAAGACGGCGGCAGCCGGAAAAAACCCGTGGCCGCGTCTTTTTCATGGCGCATGGCGGTCTATGTCCCAACAGCTTTTGCAAATGTGCTCAACTCAAAGCCTGCAATCAGCAAACCCGCAAGTGAGCCCGAAACTCGCCCTACCCCTCACAATACAGCGGCTTAAACTCTCAGCTTAAAGCATGAACATCTCTAAACTGGATCATTCGAGAGATAGGAATTCTTGACTAAACTGGTTCAACAGTTAAATGATTCAGCATCGGTTTCAGCCAAGGACATGTCCCGACAGCGGTACATGATGATGCTGCGCTGGCCTTTCACAACAGCCTCTAACTCTCATCTGACTAAGTTTGATCCAACGTCGCAGGCAAAACTCGTCACCAACGACGTGAAACAGGGTGGCATGTCAACGCCCAGCAACAGACAGCAGAGCCTCTCTAGTCTCTTAGTTTCCGAAGATGTGCCAGTTTAGCGTCATGGTCGACTGTCCATAACGGTGGGATGCGGGGCGTCCGCATGTATGGTTCGCAACCCTGGCTAGAAGGCAGTGCTGCTGTGACAGGCGACGAAACACTCAGGCAGGGAGTTGCACACCTTCTGCTTGAACTCCGTGTGCTCTTCTGCAGCGCCCTATAGGGACAATGCAAAGAAGCAAACACGCAGCAACTCCTGATTATCAGGAGGAGGCGATGGAAAAATATTAAGAAGTTTGTCGCACCATCTGCGTCGTCTTTATGTGGCTGTAAGACGAGTTGTTGAACACTTTCTGCACGCTCCTCGGTTGATCATAGGTAGCTTTCCTGAAGTCTCCGACATGCTTGCTACAAGCAGTGGACACGGCTGCAAGAACCTTGATCAAGGTCGTATTTACGTTTCGAGCAACAACCGGGAATCATGCTGACTTCAACTTAACTTTGCAGCTTCAACATCGGCACAATACCTTCGACAACATTGGCTCGTTCTCTGTGTACAACAAGAGCCAACAACTTACCCACGGTGAGCACCAAACCGAGCTACTGCAACCGAGAGGCTGCAAGCCCACCGAGTCCGTGTTTGGCTGCAGGAGTTTTAAAACCTCCTCGAAGAGCACCTTGAGCTTCCAGGGCTAGCTTGCGGACGACGACTCCGATGTGGCTACTGTGGCTGACATGGTGGCTAGCCATAGAGCCAGGAGTTCCGACCGTTACAGTCAGTGGCAGAAACAGCGAGCAGTTCCTGAAGGCTCGTATGACGTCAAGTCCAACTTAGTACGTGTCTGGATGGGCTCAGTAGGAATGACACTGTCACGAAACAAGCATGGAGTTCAAGGACGGCTGTGAAGAAGAACAGCTGCGCTTGTCACGCTGAATCGACAGGGTTGCAGTGGGGAGGCGGGCCGTTGTACAACACAACCGCATGTCTTGACAAACTCTCACTGCAAAGCATGCCCCAGCAAATGAATAGAGTTGTCACTATTTCGAGGTGACCGGTAGATCTTTGCTCGATTAAGGAAGCATGGGCCATGCGAACCAAGGGTGCCTCAACCTTGGTCTCCACGCGCCAGATATCCAGCGCTTTCGCCTTGCAGTCTTGAAGACACTGCGCTCAGACACGGGATTACGCATGCACGCACAAGTGCTGATACGTATGCATGCGAATATGTATGTATGTATGTGAGTATGTATGTATGTATGTATGTATGTATGTATGTATGTATGTATCTATGTATGTGTGTACATATGTCTATATATATACATGTATATATATATATATATCTTCATACACATACATACATGCAAATAAACATATATAAATATGTATGTATGTAAATATATATGCTCATACCTACGCATACATTGATATATGCACACATGCATGCATACTTACATGCGTATGTTGCAAAGAGACGCGCATCTGCTCACCAATCTATCAACCCAGCTGAATCTGTGTATATCTGGGAAGCTATATCTAAATGTGCATCTCTCTCTCTCTGCAAACATGTGCATGCATGTGCTGCATGTACGTTGCCAACAGTCGCCATGCAACATACCGGAAACAAACTTGCATGTTGTGGGATGGCGTGCCGTACATACAGCTGCTCGATGTGCGGCGCTTTGCGGCCGCATCAGTTGCTCACGATTTGGAGGGCAGGGGCCGTCAATGTGAGACATGCTGAAACGGTGCGTGCTGGGCGGATTGGATTTGGTGTCTCTGTGGGTGCTGGCCGCAGTCCATTGCTTACAACATGTAAGAGACAGTCTTCATTGGAGAAGCACCGAAGCTTCAACAAAAAGGAATTGATCTGACATTCGACCTGCACATCCCAGGGGTCCAATAATTCAGTCTTCAAAGCAAAGCGACGAAAGCTCCAGCCAAGAAGCACTACCCCTCAGCCGTGCGGCTCCGTCAATGAACTCCTGCGAGATGTCTGGAAACTCAGGCGTTCAGGACTTCTGGAGACTTGCTTGTGATTTAAAGGCCTGGGAACCTTGCAAGTGGCTTTCGAGCCCAGTTTTTTGAGTTGAAGCAGAAGTTCTAGACTTTTACGCCCCTAGTCGCGATAGCTGATCGGCAAACATCTACCACATGTTTTAAACTGCCGTGCTGGCATCCGCGACACTTGCTGTTTGAGAGTCGTCTGCAGCATTTTCTGGAGTGGGTTTTGTTGTTGCTCGCGCTCTAAGCTTGTCAGCGTGCTTCGTGAAGCCCTTCCGGTTTCAGGAGTTCCTTTTGGAAGGAACAGCCCAAGGCTCAAGGCCTAAAGTATGGCGCCCCCCTTGAAAAGCCCACTCACGGAGCATCAGAGTCTCCATGAGGGTGATCTCACCATCGCCGTTATCGAGAAACCTCGGGGGGGGAGTGGCCGGACCAGGTGCCCTGAAGCCCTGGCTAAATGAAAGGCTAGCTAGACTCCTTCTGCAACGTGCCCTGCAGAAAACTGATAACCTACCTCGAACAACACAATCCCCAAGGATCTGACTTTTGGGGCTTCGACTGTAATGCTCCGATCTTGCGCTTCACATCGGTTTACAACGCCTCACTTCGGCTTCCGCAGTTTCCCAGTAATGTGATCTTGATGAGGCCTAGGACGCCCCGAAAATTCCATCCTGTTTACAGGGCCTCTTCGCCCCAGGGTGCCCTTGGAATGATTCGACGCTTCAAACCCCAAGCAGTCCTGAACACTGAACCTTAAGGGAAGCGAGGCACTCGAAGAGACTGAGTAGGTCGTGGTACTCCAGCTCAAGCTGGCCCATCCAGAATTTCAGTTTTGGAGATTGTACCAGCTTCGAAAACTCCTTGGGACGAGAGCTCGGGATCATGATTGCTCTGTCACTGAGATCAACACGAGGCCAGGAGTTGAACATGTGCCGCAGTTGGGACTCCTGCTCCTCCTTCATCCCTGACGCTACTCTACTCTTGTATGTCGCGTCGCCTCTAACAGCAACGACCTGCCGCTGCGGGTACAACAACAACAGCATTCCACTACTACGGCGACGACGACGTCTTCTACCACTGCTGTTGCTGCTACACCACCTGCTGCCACTGGCCTTCGCACTGCCTTCATATCTAGTTTTGTTCTGTACTCCTGTCGTAAATGACGCCTGGTGCAGTGGGGGCGCTGCTGGTGGTGCTGCTGCTGGTGCTGCTGCTGCTGCTGCTGGTGCTGCTGCTGCTGCTGCTGCTGGTGCTGCTGCTGCTGCTGCTGCATGTCGTTGGTATTGAAACTTGCATGTGTATTTATCAACGCAGTTTCCTGCTTCCAGTCTCATTGTGCGTCATGGCTCCCACCACCACCACCACATCATCATCATCATCATCATCATCATCACCGTCATTATCATCATCATCATCATCATCATCACCATCACCATCATTACCATGTTATCCTCTTGACCGCCATTCTGATTCTCAGGTCATCATTTTCATCAGATCTATGTGCATTATAACCTGCACTTTAATGTTATTCTTCAGCGCCAAAATGGCTTCCATCAGCGTCAGTCGTAATGGTGTCGGCGAAACACGTAACAGGCGGCAACCATAACGGGCCATTGACCACATTCTTGAGTTCGGATCTGGCACTTTGTGCTCTCTTGCTGCCGTGGCGCTGTGAGGTTGATGGCGCCATCTCCTGATGCATCCTCGGTCTTCTTTCAGTGAGGTCATCGGGAACGGTTCAGGGTACTCGCTTCTTGCTCGGTGGCCTTTCAAGGGTATACGAAGGGACATCCTGACCATGACCAGGTTTAGTCGAGCTCCGCTCGAGTTCCGGCTTTGCCTTCAAACACTGGAAACTCCGGAATGAGACAATTCCGAATTGTGCAGTGCCCAGCATCCATCGTCTGGAAAAGCTTCTTGACTTTCCTGGTGTAGGACTGGATATCCTGCAGCAGGGAATCTCTTTTCCCAGCCTTTTAAAAAGCGACATCAGCAGATTGTGGAACGCTGTGCTTAGAGGGTTTCCGGGTTGGGGTTTCTTTCCGCGGGTCTCGGGCTTGTGCACTTCGGGTTGGTGTAAGAATCGCAGTGCCATTGGAGGATCTGGCTCTCCAGCTTGAGAGGGAGGGCTCCGGAGGATTGAGGTGCAGCGACGACAGGATGAGGATCATGACAATGATGCTGAAACCCTAAACCCCTAAACCCTAAACCCCCTGGTGGCGATGATTCCGACATGAAAGTGGCATACTCAGCAACCTGGAAGCCAGCGCCGCGTCATTTGAGAGGCGGAACTTGCGAGATGAGGCAGGCAAGACATTCTGAGTTCATGCTCCTTAGACCCTAAAACCCGAAATCCTACAACCATAAACCCTACATCCCAAAACCCTAAAACCCTAAATCCTAAACCATAAACCCTAAATCCTACAACCTTAAACCCAAAACCCTAAAACCCTATGGACACGCAGCAGAGGAGGCCTTTCTGAGGTTGCGAGAGCTATGACGGCGTGCAGTCTCAGAGAGCCAGCTGTCGACATGCCCAGTTAGGGATAAGTTTTGAGGGAATTCGCTGCGTCTCTTGAGATTACTTAAAGGATCATGGGACTTAGTAACTAAGGTTATTATTAGGGTAACTATACTTATAACAACTTATAACCCCAATTCAGGCACTTATAACCATACTTCCTAAGTCCCATGATCCTCCAAGTGGAGCTTGGAGTGTTCTGTGAAACTCTCGGGGAGGCCTTCTCCTTCTGCTTGAAAGCAATCTCTTCATCAGAGCTCGCCGTCTTCATAGTCTGCCTCGCTGCATTCTCGGCCGGAAGCTATGGAGGTCTCAGGGCGGTCTGAGGCATCCTAGAATGGGCTGGAATGTTTAGCAGCAGGGCCTTTGGGTTCAGTTTGCCGTGCCAAAAAATATCACTCCAAAGGAGTACTGCTATGAAGTCTGCAGGGCCCCCCCTTGGATGCTCTGGGCGTTTCGAAGCTAAAATCCCGTCGGCCTGGACTACTACCGAAGCAGCTGTGGGGAGATCAGAGTGTCCTGAACCTTCTAAGGCTACCGACCGCCCGCCCCCCACACACACCCCGAAGATACAGCTCGATCCGATCGGTCTTGTCCGGGACAGGGGCTGCACAAAGACGGCGTTGATGATGTTCAAGACGGCAAATCCTCGGCTCAAGAGCTTTAAGGCTTTAAAGAGCTTCTTGTGTGCAATGTACGATGTCACCATTGCGGCTTATGGTTCATAAGTTGTCATGTAGGCCTTCTAGATAAAGCACGCGGCGGGTGGGCGGAGGAGAGGGAGTAAGGGATCAGAAGGTTTGCCCACGACAAGAACCTGCTCGATTGATGACCCGCGCCAAGCGCCCGAATCATGACCTGAGCCCGAAATCAGTGCTTCACATACCCAACTTTTAAGGCACCGTGTGCGAAGAACGTAAGGCAAATAACACAACACAACCAAGCCAGCAAGTGGTTGCTACCCACCCTTTGGGTTTCGCAACGACGATGAAGCGACATGAAGCCCTGCTTCTTTCAGGACGATACGGTTGATGATATGAATCCTGCATTGCCCATAATATAATTCCCAGAGTCTAGGGTCCTTAAGGTAATGCAGGGTTTATATCATCAGCACTAGGGGGATAGCCGGGCTTTGGTCAAGCTTCCGAGACAGTTGCGGCGTTCCGCCACTGAGGTATGCGATCTGACGAGGACCTTCCCTTTCGTGTACTCAGACCAAGCCCACAAGAGCACGAAGCCCCAAACACGCCAAATGCGCCTCTAGGTTCCCCAGTAGCCCCTTGATAATAAGGGTACCCTTTTTCCTTCTGTTTGGTTTTAAGAAGGGAACCCCAAAGAAAAAAGGGCAAAAGGCTACTACTACTGGGGAACCTAGGCCTAAGCCCAGGAAGTCGTTTTTTCGAGATTCCAAGGATACATCGGTAGAACAGGAAGAAGAGCGAGAACCACTCGCTCACCTGGTCTGGAAGGGTGGGATCTTCAAGCTCAAAACAGCCTGCATTGCTTGCGGCGGAAGTGGGGTTCGGCGAGCGACGCTTTGGGTTTCGGGGCTTTGGAAGTCAACTCGGTAAACCCCGCGAAACCCCTGCTAACCCCGGGAAGGCAAAAACATCTGACCCTCAAAAGCCTTCCTCGAAGGTCCCCGTGCCCCGCCCCCCCGCTCTCGGAAACCTCACGCTTCTAGGTTCCTAGACTGCTCAAGGAACTTCCGAACAATCAGCAGCAGAAGTAGTTATGGTAGTGGGAGCAAGAGGAATAGGAGCATCAGAAGCCGCAGTAGCAGTAGTAGCAGCAACAGTACCAGTCACAATCACGACCATGAATTGCTGGAGCTACCAGAGTCGCGACCCATAAGTGTGTACTATAATGATGATAATGGTGCGGATGAGAACCCTCAGAACAGTAGAAATCGGAAATGCAGAAGTCTAGTACAAGTAGCCACACTGGCAACACCATGTCATCAAGGCATCATACCAAAACCCAGGTTTTGCGGCCAAACGGCGTTTTCCATCAGAACCCGGCAGGCCGGACCCCAATTGGCCTGGATCGTCAGGGATTAGGGTGCCAGAGGTAACCTTCAAAGCGATGTAGATGCTTTGTTAGATCAATCAGAGTTCGATCCGCTGTACGAGAAGAACTTCCGTTCAACTTCTGTCCGTGGATGGTCAAGAAACCGTTGCCCCTTATTGGGCCTCATCATAAGGGCTCAGCCCTGCCACTGTGATTATGACCGGTTATTGTAGCGGTTGTAGGAATACTACGGTGACATTTTAAAAAACTACGCGATGCCAGACGGCAGCAGAATTCCATCGTCAAAGACAGAACGAGTTGCGAAAAGCACCTCGAACATCGTGAGGAAGGTCCTGCCACGGGTGAGGTTTAAAGCTACCGACGCTTGATATTCTCAGCTTTCATGCTCTCAACATTCGACATCTTGAGGCTCTCGACTTTCAAGGTCTGGAGCGCAAGGGTCACTGGAATCAGAAATCTGGTTTGGTGGTGCGGAACTTTGCAAGGGCACGGGAGTCCTAGACACGGAGTGTTGCGTGCCCCAACTATCTCGTTCAACATGGGTATAGTCCCGACAAGAAGCCCCATCTGCTAAACCCGTATGATTTATAGAACCCTCGCAGCACGCTTGTCGAACCCCTCCTGTTAGAACTCTTATACAACCCCTGCGTATCGTGGCCCGCCGGGCCTTGAGAAGGTGCCATAGAGCAGGAACACCTCCTCCCTCACGGTGACGTCTATCGACCTTCAAGATGTAAGGTTTCGGGGTTTAGGATTTCGGCATGGTAGAATACAAGAAACTCTAACTTTGAGGGCCCGCGGTATGCTCTGAAATCCGTTGAGGAAAAGGCTTTTATATACTGACCCGCCAGTTATGCAGCAGCTTTGCCTGATCACTCTGCAATGCCAGTGCAGTTGGAACCATGGTGTTTGAAAAATACTCCTAAACCCTAAACCCTGAACCCTGAACCCTAAACCCTGAACCCTGAACCCAAAACCCTAATTCAGCACGTCTCGTGAGAGCTAAACCATGGCACGAGAATACCAATGGCCTGCGCAGTTTTGTTAATCGTGCCTTGTAGTGATGTTGATAACCACGCCGCAATGCCATGGTGTACACCTACTATCCTGCGTGACAAAGCTGTTGCAGGTCGCTTTGATTGTAAGTGGGATCTGGCCATGCAGCGCATTCCCCTAACGGTCTGAGCTTGCCTTGTTTTCTGTGCGAGAACGGACAGACCTCTAAGACTTGTGTGCCCACATCTTGAACTTCCCTCGTAGCAGCTGGGGTGGCGACGCATCGGCAATGAAGTCGAGGCAAAGTGTGCTGATTACCAGCCCAGCCACGCACTGCACAAATGTAAGCCTCCCATGGTGAAACCCTGGGTTTCAGGGGGCCCGGGACCTGGGCATGCGGTGAACAGTCGGGTGAAGAAATAATTTTCATGATAATACTCTAGCCTTTAAGATTGAAGATGCCGGACTGAACTTAGGATGCGGGTGCTTGCGTGAACGCGTCATGCTTCAACACTGGCAGTCTTCGCTAAATTAAATTTGTTGGTTGCACCGCTCATGCTGCCGACGGAACACACACACACACACAAATCCAGATGTCGGTACTTTACAAGCTATTCTCCAAGCTCGTCATGAAGATCCCACGCGGGCCCAGGGTCGGGGAAACTGAATGCTTACCTCTGCCAAGGCTACGTTAAGAAGGGGCTTGATGGGCTCGTACCGGTGCGGGTTATGGTTGCATGCGGTCCTTCTGCAGAACACGAAAGGGAGCCGAAGTCTGCGATGAATTGAGCCAAGGAGCAGCAAAAAACTCCAGAATAACATGTTCGCGCTGGACATGAGGCACCTGACTGGTTTGGCAGACTGATATACGAGCCTTAAGAATCAGGATAGAGGCGTTGGGGCCCATTATACTATGGTTATAATCAGGAACCCCCCAAATAGCCATGGTAGCTATTTCGGCCCCTACATGAGCGCTTCACATCCGAGATTTTTCCAAATACGTTGGAACTGAGGGGTTGTAATCGCTGTACAAGTCGGCAAAACGCAGTATCGGCACGTGTGGCGGACACTACGATGCGAGACGGGCCCGATGCGGCACCCCGCAGAAAAGAGCAGAAAGGCAGCACTGCAGGACCGGCGCGTTTCCACTCAGTCCACAGAGGTGTCGGGAACATAGGTTCACTTTGCAAGACACGGAGACACGACCCCAGGGCCTCAACAGAACAGAATCCTTTTGATGGCTCTCAAACTGCGAACCCATATGGGAGTTTCCGAAAACTGGGGGTACCCTATTTTGGGGTCCTTATAACAAGGATCCTACTACTTAAGGTACTATATTAGGGTCCCCTGTTTTCGGAAACTCCTATATTCTGAAAAGGTCCATCTCTGATGGTTGCTCTCTGCCGAGGTTTCCAGTATTCTGCAGACTTCAACACCACCCCAAAGGCCCTGAACCCACTCTGTGCCCACTTCGGCAGGGACCCTAAACCCTTAAACCCCCTAAACCCCCTAAACCCCTAAACCCCCTGAACCCCTAAACCCCTAAAACCCTAAAACCCTAAACCCCTAAACCCCCAAACCCCTAAACCCCCTGAACCCCTTTACCCCTAAACAGACCCCTACACCCCCTAAACCCCTAAAAGGGGCGACCCAGAGCTGCAGCCGGGGTGCTTGACGAGCAACTGCAGGGACGCCAGAACCTAACCCTAAACCCTAAACCCTAAACCCTAAACCCTAAACCCTAAACCCTAAACTCTAAACCCTAAACCCTAAACCCTAAACCTCGGAGATGGGAGTTGCTGGGACTCTCAGGGGCTCCTGGGTAGTGTTGCGGGGCCTGAATAATTTTAGGGTTTGTCTATTTAGGGTTTAGGGTTAGGGTTTAGGGTTTAGGGGTTTAGGTAAGGGCCTGAATAATTTTAGGGTTTGTCTATTTAGGGTTTAGGGTTGGGGTTTAGGGTTTAGGGGTTTAGGTAAGGGCCTGAATAATTTCAGGGTTTGTCTATGTAGGGTTTAGGGTTAGGGTTTAGGGTTTGAGGTTAGGGTTTAGGGTTTAGGTTAAGGTTTAGGGTGTAGGGTTTAGGGTTTAGGGTTTAGGCAGGGGCCTGAATAATTTACCAAGACTATTGTGGGGGTTCCTTACGAAAATCATAGTATCGTGGGCCCCGAAACCCTATTCTAATTTTTGAAGCCCCTCTATTCTGGGATGTCAGGGCGCCGGTTTCGGGGTGGTCCGAGGAACAAGACCTGTCAACATGTAAGGGGCTTCCGACAACAGCAACAGCCGCTCCACTGCTACGACTGCCACTGCCTCGGCCACTGCGACTCCTACTCCTACTCCCACTAGCCGTACTGTAGCTACAGCTACAGCCGCAGCTATAGCTACAACTGCAACAACGTCTACTACGGCTACTCCTATTTCTACAGCCACAATTGCTCCCACCTGCTACTGGATCGACAGATGGAGAAGCTGCATATAAAAGGAAAACATGAACGTGAGGGAGAGACCACACGACAGGCAGCAAACAATGCTCCGGACAAAGTCGGTGTGTTTACTGAAACACATTGTCAAGCTAGGGGAAGCTCCCGCCGTCCAAGCAGCAGAGGTCATGTGCACCATCCGAAAGGCGCGTGCAAGCTTGCCTGCACAGAGATGGAGCTAGCTTTGTTAGTTGTGTCCAGACTTGAGCGGTTGACTGCCA
The DNA here is from genome assembly GCA_905221635.1 of Symbiodinium sp. CCMP2456. Classification (NCBI taxonomy): domain Eukaryota; class Dinophyceae; order Suessiales; family Symbiodiniaceae; genus Symbiodinium; species Symbiodinium sp. CCMP2456. The sequence goes on from CAJNDV010033283.1 coordinate 18,695, forward strand.
TATTTCACAGACCTTCCAATGGCAGCATCCACTTGCTGGCCCGTAAAACCCTCCCCTGATGTCGGGGCTTTTATAATTAGAATGGGGCTTTGGGGTATGTTATATTCGAATCATGACAAGGAACTCCAAAGTAGAAGAAATAATTATTCAAGCCTCTTTTTTTGGAGACCCCCAGGCCCAAACCCCCCCCCTCAGACCGCATCAAGGCCCAAAGCCATGAACACCCCGAAAAGCCAAAGAAGGATCTGCAAAAGGCCCCAGGGAGCCCAGAAAACTCGAAGCACAAAACGTGCAAAAAAGGTCTCTTTGGAGTGTCGAATCAAGGACTTAGACTTGGGGTTGGGTGATTTTGGATTTGGGATTTAAGCTCAGGCACCAAGCTCAAATACGGAATTGTGACCTTCGGCTACTAGTGGGGTGCTCTGACTCTACATTCTGGACTCTTGCACAAACAAGATAGAACCCTAATCCTAAACTCCTCTATGAGCACAGTGAGAAGAATGCTTATCAGTGTCGCAGTCCCTATCAGTATGCAACCCTAAACCCTAAACCCTAAACCCTAAAGGCGATCCTATTCGCAGTAGCCGGAACAGCACCGGGTTCACTGGCATGGTGGTTGCATAGAAGACCTGGGCTCCACCGAATCGCCAGTCCGTTTTTGGGTTTGGGTGTCGGGTTTTTAGGGTTTAGGGTTTAGGGTTAATGGGGTGTAGGCCTTGTGGATCCATAGTTTTTTTTTCTGAAGTATAGTCACATGCCAAGCCGCTTTGCTCAGTGAAGCTGACGAAAAGAGTTTCGAAATGAGACGCGAAACGGCAGAGATGGGTTTCTTTGTGGGAAGATCCTCGGGCTCGGAGGGGATTTAATTGAAACCTACCCTTTCTAGTGGCTTTCATGTTTGGAACTCAGATTTCCGAAGGCAAACAACCCCCCATGTTTGCCCGAAATGAATCATCGCAGGCCGTGGGCTCCAATAGAAGCCAGCGCTTGCACGACCCTAAACACCGGAGTCAACCCTAAACCCAAAACCCTAAAACCCTAAACCCCAAACCCTGACTGTGGAACCCTTGCTGTCGTTTGCAAACATCCAGCGAAAATGCACGGGCTCTGGAGTCTTCCTTGATAAATGGGGGTTTCAGAAAATAAGGGACCCTAAATTGTAGATCCTTATTATAACGACCCCAAAAGGGTACCCCTTATTTTCGGAAACTCCCAAAATATCCTTAGAATCTCCAGTGACTGTCCTGAATAGGGTAGCAGGGTAGCCCTCTTCTTTCGTAGTCGGTGCCGAGCTGAGAACTGAGCCTCTAGAGCCTCTGAACGAGAAAACGCGCCCACTCACCACAAAAATTATTAGGGTTTAGGGTTTAGGGTTTAGGGTTTAGGTTTAGGGTTTAACTTTATTTGCGCCACATGAACCCACACACACCAAAAAACTAAATAGCCGAACTCACACCCTTCCCCTCTTCTCCGTCAAGCTTTCGAAATCCAGGAAGCTGTGATTTCCACCAAGGATGTCACCACCACGCCTGAGGATTTTAAGCTCTGATGTGAAAACTCTCTAGTCTCCCAAATCATACGGAGGGAAGCAGGCTGAAAGCAGCACTACCACGGTTCAGGGTTTAGGGTTCAGGGTTTAGGGTTACTACCAGTAGTACTTAGTAGGAGCACAAGGTACGAATTGCAGCACCATCCAGCTTCAACCGGCTCCAGCTCTGTTTAAAGTGGCGAGTTTTCCAAAAAAACGGGGGGTAACCCGAAGACCGTGGCATTGTTTACTGTCTGGTGCTTAGTAGGGAATGGGGGAATGGATCCCTATGGTAGTCCCTTAAAGTCCCTTATAGTAATCCCTATAACCCATTCCCCCATTCCCTACTAAGCACCAGACAGTTTATCAAGACCACAAGCCAAGACCCCAAAACGCCGTGATATCGACGCTAACTAGTAGTCTCCGTTTTATCACAACATCAAGGACTGACCCTTAAATTCTAGGCAGCTTCCATGTTCAACATCTTGAACTCCTGAACCTTCCATGCTCAAACCTAAGCCCTAAGCACCCGAAGAACTCTAAACCGGCATCCTCTCCCGGATCAATAAACATGACCTCCCTCTGTCCAGCCTAAATCGACGTAGTTCATCCACGTAAGCCAGAAGATCCGACCTGAACCAGATCAGAGCTTTTTACTTGCATTGCTGGGGATCGTTCAGATCCCGAATCAACTTACATTGCTAGCTCATTGTACCTTGGAAGATGTCGGGAACCAGAATTTGGGGCTCGTGCTTTGCTCGATGTGGCTCTGAGTATCATTGCGGCTACGAATCTCGAAAGTCCCAGCTTCTGATGCTGAACAGCTTGCATGCAACTTTGCACAACATCGACATAGTCTGCGTGTCTGCGATCTTGCAGCCACGCTGCCAGGTGATATCATTCTTTTCTGTATGGCACGATACTTACCTTCCCATCATTGCTTCTCCCGTTTGGTCGTTTCTGTTTGTAAATTTTGAACTCTTTGCTTAGCATTTGCTGTCGTTGTCTGGTATGCCTCATCTCTGTATTGTCGCTTTCCTTCCGGCGTTCTCTCTTTCGTCCTTTCTTCTCGCGGCATCTTCCCTTCCAGCCTCAACTTGCCTCAGAAAAAAGTCAGGGCCAACGAAACCCTAAACCTAAACCCTAAACCCTAGACCCCTTAAGCCCCCTAAACCCTAAACCCCCTAAACCGTAAACCCTAAACCCCCTAAACCCCCTAAACCCTAAACCCTAAGCCCCCTAAACCCGGGCAAACACCGGCTCGCGGTTTGCATCACCGAAGCGAGGCGGCCCCTGGCTTGTGGAAAGGATCTCCCAACTACGGAATGTCAAACCAGGACTCCAGCGGGTTTAGGGTTTAGGGGTTGAGGGGTTTATGCAAGATGTCATCGGACGTCCCATGCGAGAAGAACGCCGGAGATCCTTAACGAAGCAGCTAGTTTGGTTTAGGGGTTTAGGGTTCAGGGTTTAGGGAAGTCTGCTCTGAGGTTGAAACCCTGGGCCCCTAGTAAGGGCCCTTAAGTCAGGGACCCTTCTATGCCTACGATATACCCTATATGTACCCATATGGGTCCCTAGAATCCCTCCAAAAACACGTCCATACTAGGGGCCCATACTTCCAACCTTAGGTCCATTCGACAGACCAGTGGCCTAGAATGCATATGCGCATCACAACATCGATGAGAAAAATGACCGTGAAGGTGATGTCGCCTTGGCACGGGGCTGATTCCTCTGGGAATTCTTAGGGCCCACGGTGCGAAAGCAGCTTGGAGAGCGTTCTTTGCTCGAAATGTCGGGGGTCGATGAGCATGAGATGTTGCGAGCTCGGTTTCAGGCTGAAAGTCCTGTCAGGCATGGGTCAACTGTTGTAGGTCTGAACGGAGCATGAGGTTCTGTGAAGGCAAGATTGCATCCCTGCACATAGCGCAGTCCGAAATCAGAAGTGAAGCCCCGTCACTGCTACTTCTTGCGAAGGGGAATGCAGTGCTTAAAGCCCCTCATCAACGGTAACTGAAACGCCCAATCTCTACCCTGAGCCCGAAACCCATAATATAGGAGCCTTAATAATTAGCATAGGGTTTGGGGGCCCCATTATACTATAACTATAATAACGAACCCCCCCCCCCCCAAATAGTATAGGCAATTCTTAAGGCCCCGATATTACGCCCCTAAACTCCGCAAGTCCCCGCTCTGAACCAGAGGAGGTCGCCGATAGCAATCGCTGATTCCCAGGATGAGAGGTCGCCATCGACGAAAAAGGGCCCCTCGTAGATGCCGATCCTGCAGGGGAGGGATCAAAGCAGCGATCCTTCAGGCTCCTTCTTCCTCCCCTTTTTTAGCTCATCTTCAGGAGCCGTCCCGCTGTGTGGCTGGTGGTTTGAGAGGTTTACGAGCTTCCGGATCCACAATGCGGCTCTTTGCAGCAACTAGAAGTAGATTTGTAAGGTCCTCGATCTGTTGACTGAGGATGGAGTGAAGGAGCCGTGCTTGTCGGTAGCAACCAATAAACGCAATCATGACAATCCGCGCAGTGATGATTTTGACGATGAAGCGTGGGTTTGTACCCTAAACAATTAGGACCCCAAAATAAGGTACCCCCTATTTTCGGAGAGTCCCAAACGTGTTCAGACGATTGTGGGTGTGTTGATGATGCCCATGGCTGCGAAGATGTACGCCTACCGACGAGAGAGGTGAACAGCAACACCCAGATGTTGACAATGCTGATAGAAGCGATAACGGCGATGCTATGTAAGCTTTGCATGAAGATAGACCTGATGATGCTAAGCGTCGCTGGTCCGTTACGTTCTCTTCGCAATGCAAAGGGCACCACTAACTCCAACTGGAAATCAGCAGCTCAGGGCTTATACAAACACACACTGCGTCCCAACCAAAACGGGCATGCTTCGCTATGAGTATGGGCTGGCAAAGGCTTGTTGGATCTGCTAATTGCAGCGACAAGAAGACGCCACACTTTGTCCGCGCAGGCCTGTGAGCCTTGAGAGTGCCGTTGAACTGCAGTTCCAAAGCCATCCAAAAGACGTTCACACCTGAGCATTCTCAAAGCGAGGATGTGTTTAGGGAATCCTCTTCTTCCTTCCCACATCGTTTAAAGCGTCTGCACTGAGGGTCCCTGATTTTGAAGCCGACATCGGAACAAGCCCCAGCTCAACCCTCGAAGAACGTGCAGCAGAGAAGACAGAACCCCCAGCTAGGAGCGGTGGCGACAATCCGCCGTGCTCGTATGAGATCCAGCAGCAATATCATCGTCGTCATAGCTCATCATCAACATCAACTGCAAGAGCGACAGGGATGTGTGACAAGCAGACATAAATTGCAGTTTCCATGTCGCAGTCACACAAGCTATCCCTAACCCTGAGCCCAAACTCCCAAGCATCTGAGTTGCAAAGGACAATGGCCATTATCATTTCGTAGCTGTTGGACTGGAGGAAATCACGCGCCCGGTCGAGTCGTGACATTTTCGACAGCCTGAGGGCACTGCTGCTGGAGCTTGTCTTTGCAAGATCTCTGTAGAAAGGCAGACCCTAAACCCAAAACCCCTAAACCCTAAACCCTAAACCCCTAAACCTTAAACCCCAAAACCCTAAACCCCAAGGTTTGAGGTGCTGGGCCTGACGGTTGAGGAAATGGAGCGACAAGGTACCATGAGCAGCAACCATAGCAAGGGTACAGTTGCTGTCCTTGCAGTCTTGTTGCTGCCACTGCTGCTACTCCTACTACTGCTACAACAACTACTACAAGACGAGGACGATAAGGATTATGATGATGATGATGATTATGATGGTGATGATTATGATGGTGATGATGCATCTTACCAGTCTCGTGGCAAACTTCCTCTAGGATCCAATCACCTCTGGTAGCAGCAACCGTGGAAGTGATCCTATGCGGGGATACGGACCGGTTCCTGTATGCACTGTCGGAAAGGGCTGCACATAGGGTCCTTGTCAGCTTCGTAAATACTCCCGTTTGTAGGGAAGGCGAGGCTTTCAGGATCAAAACTTCCTCAACACAGTTGAAATCCTAAACCGTTAGCTACCCTTCGAAGCTTATACCTAAATTCTGAACCGTTAGTTACCCTTCAGGGCTGATACCCTATATCCTTGACCCCTAAACCCTAAACCCTATAATCCTACATCCTAAATTCAAAAAAATGGGGGTTTCCGAAATTTTGGGGACCTTATTTTGGGGGTCCTTCTAATAAGGATCCTATTATTTAGGGTGCTATATTAGGGTCCCCTATTCTCGGAAACCCCCAAATTGAAACCCGAAACCTGAAGTTCACTCTGGGAGGAGGGGCCTGGCGGCGCGCTCCTCCGGCGTCTCGCTTGGGGCGTAGCTGGTGTTGCTCCTGTGAAATGACAAGGCAACGGAACTTAGGGTCTGCGAGCTCGGGCTAGGGTTTAGGGTTTAGGGTTTAGGGTTTAGGGTTTAGGGACTTAGGGTCTGCAAAAAGACTAGGGTTTTGGGGCCCACTAAACAAAACGTATGATAAGGAACCCCCAAAATGGTATTGGTAATTATTGAGGCCCCTACATTAGGGGTTCAGGGGTTGTGGGTTATAGGTCTAGGTCTAGGTCTAGGTAGGGTTTGCACGCCTCAAAGGGGTGCACGGCAGCTCCAAGTGCTCAACAAGGATCTTTGACACGTCGTAGCAAGAGTGAACCCCAAAGAGCGCAAAGTAAATGGCGCGGAAGCGGACTTCTTTTCTACTCGGCTACCCCAGCCTGTGATCCATAGCTTCGGAGACCAACCTTGCGTCGAGGAGCACACGAGTGATTCAATCACTTGCATGCCCCCCATCCCCCTGGGTTTCAGGAGTTAAACTACTTGGCATATCTTGCACTTGAGTCTGGTCAAAAGGCTGCAAGCCTTCTTGACGTCGCTTGCGGGCTGATCTCATTGTTGGGTCTTCAACGATCCGCCACATGAACCGCATCTTGTAGTAGAGCTCGAGTTCTTTTCCCCCTCGTTTTGTCAAGGCATTAGCCAGCTGGGCCTCCGAGTGGACCCATCTGACCTTCAGATTGGTAGCCATCTGTGACTCCTTCACACTCAGGAGTTCCAGGTTTGACCTTTTCTCAGCGCCTTGCACGGTCAACACTTCCGTCACCAGCTTGTCGTACACATTTCTGGAATCAGTGATCAAGCATCCATCCACCTTCTTGACCACTGAGGAAGGTGAACGGAGATCAACATTCCCATACAGCATCTCCGACCACTGATAGCGCATGTAGAACAGCGAGTCCTCGCCATTCACTGCTGCTTGTGTCTCTGCTGAGCCCGGGCTTCGGCAACTGCGGTCAATCTTTGTAGAGTGCCATGACATGGGGCTGATGTGGCACACACTCCCTTGCATCAACTGTTTAGACGAAGCTCCAATGAAGACTCCCTGAGTACTGCCATCCCCCGTCCTATTCTTATTAGCAGCATCCACCCAAGCATAAAACTGCATGTCGTTGTCATCATGCCGGAAAATGCAAAGCTGGTGGTCCTTGCGGGCTCTAGCATGGTGTAACAGCAGATTGGCTTGATCGATGGTTTCTACTCTGGATTTAGTCACCTCAGACAACATCAAACTCACTTCAGCGGCGATGTGCGGTCCTGTCTGCTGGGCGTACCAGCTGAGGCCCCCAAGAAGGGCCCGTAACTGGGTCTTCTCCCAGTCGGTGGTGTCTGCTTTCTTGTCCTTGCGGCGTTGAGCATTGACATGTATCTCCTCCAGGTTGGAAAGATAATGTGGCTGGGACAAAGTAAACCCTTCACTGGTAGTCTCAATCTGGACTCCACACTGGACAAACTTATCCTGATCCCAGTCACCCCATTTGAAACGCTCCTTAATCAATCGAATGATCTCCTGCCAGCCTGCGTCTTCATCCGAACCCCCAAACAAGAAATCGTCCACATGCCCCGTGATCATCCCTCTAAGAACCCCTTGTGGACGCCACACCCACGCACATGCGTCGCTCCACAGTCTTGTAAGTCCAATGGACTCCAGAAACTCAGCCACAGTCCTATACCACTCTAGTGGTGCGTCTACCAAGCCGTAGCATGCGCGCTTCAATCGAACTATTGACCCTGCTGGGAGGTTCATGCTTTCCAGGATTTCATCGCAGGGTATGCAAAAAAGCTCGCTCGGATATTCCCGGCCTTGGAGGAACGCTCCAGTGATGTCCCCCTTCTGTATCCTCCATCTGTGGTTGGCAGCGGCTTGGAGAAACAGCTGCCTCGTCTGGCGGGTCATTACTGGAGCTGTGGTTGAGCGGAAGGCGTAGTCGGGGTCCTGGTAGCCTAATAATATGGCCCTGGCCTTAGGCCGGACACTCCCGTCTTCCTGAGCCTTCCAGGTGAGCAGCCACCTCATGCCGATGGCTTGCTCTTTTGAGGGTTTCAGATGCTCCGGAAGGGCCTCGAAGGCTTTTGCCCCGATGAAGTTGCGGACCTCCTTATTCTTTGCCTCGCGAAAGCGTTCCCGGTCTTCCGGAGACAAGCGTTTCTCGCTGACCTCAACGGCCCTCCTCTTGAGGGCCCCCACGAAGTAGGCCTGCGGATTGTTGAAGAAGCGATCCCAACCTTTATTGCTGCTTGGCATCTCCAACTCGATGGCCACTGCGGCCGTCTCGTCGGACCAGTAGCAAGTTTCCTCCGCGGCCCAGGCTTGTTCTGGGACCTCGTCTCGCCACGTCGCGTTGGCGCCCTCCTGTCGTTGGGGACCTGGAAGTTGGTCACGTCGTCGCACCACACTTGGTTGGCTCGGCTCGTTGTTGTCCGAGTCCTCCAGATCCAGGTCTTCGCCTCGCTCGGGTGCTGGCCGCTTCCCTCGGATGCGGCTCCTTCGTGGTAGCACCTCCTCGGTCTGATCTTGGGCACGTTGCCACTCGTTTGGAGTGGGCACCTCCTCGCTGATATCCTCGTACTGCGTTCCCCCAATCTCCTCGGCCAGACGTGTATAGGTCCAGGGAGTCTGATCTTCCGTGGCCAAAGATTCCACCAACTCCTCTCTCTGGCTGGCTGGCCGCAATTGTTCTGGGCTGCACTTCATCAAGTGTCTCCCTCTCACCACCCAGATGGCGTGAGAAGGGCGCGCTTCGCCCTCCTCGGACTGCCTTGTCTCCATGGCCAAGATCCGCGCGGGCCCGAGGAAGCGCCCTTGAGCTGTTCCTGGACACCTTCTTCCTTTCCCGGACTCTTGTGTCCTCCAGAAGTATACTAAATCTCCGGGATGATATCGATGGCTGGGCCTCGCGCGAGAATTAGCTGCTCTGGTCAGCCGTTGTTGGGCTTGCCACTCCACCAATGCCTTCTCTGCGGTTGCCCGCAGTTCCGTCTCTTTTCGGAAGTCCTGTAATGGTTGATTCAGGATCACGTCGTCGCGGATTTGTTGGTTTCCAAACACATGTCGCCCAGTCTCATCTGGTGCACAGCCTAGTACGTGTTGCGCAGGTGAAAAACCTCGGACCATTTCTCTGTGGTTGAACGTACTTACAGCCAGGCTCATAGCCTGTTCCGCGGTCAAGCTGGGATCTTCACTGCTCAGCTTGGTCATGACGGTCTTAAGTCCCTGAATGGCATTCTCGGCTGTACCGATCTGCCAATGAGCTTCGCCCGGAATAATGTCCAGGTATATCTCATTCCTATCACAGAAGTCTTCTACACTTGAGGACCTAAAACTGCCAGCAGGATCGAGCCTCAAAGCTCTCGGCTTCCCAAACACTTGGATCCATCCTTCGGAGAGGAAGTTAAGGCAGGTCGCGGCGTTTGGGGTCTGTTTGTTCCCCTTGGTCAACACCTTAGCAACTCTAAAGCGAGAACCCTCATCAACCACCATCATAAAGTTCTGAGTCTCTCCACTGTTGGGGCAGTTCCAATGGCCTAAGTCCGCCGACACCGTATGGAACTTAGGGGGTAAGGGCTCGAGGGAGGCCAGTTGACGTGGTTGAGCTTTCTTCCTTTCGTGACAAATCGGGCACTGGAATTCTTCAGCGAGCCTAAGAACCAAAGGATCCACGTTCCTACGCTTCAGGGCGTTGATCAGATTTCGGGTGCTCCCATGGCCAGTGGCGGCATGCAGAAGATACAACTTCCGTTTGATTTCTTCCTCAAGCTGGGTCCCCTTCTTCGCTGGCTGTTGAAACACTGCCTGAACATCTTCTTTAACCCCAGGACCCTGCCACTGAAAACCACAATCCTTGAGCAGCTGAAATTCCTCTTCCCTCAAGTGACCAATCCCTCTACTTGTGTATCCTCCTAGAACTTGACGGTGTCCTTGCCAAGCTTGTACAGCATGCCATTTCCTGGCATCGAACACGACCACCTGGCGCCGTGTAGCCCGGAGATGTCCTGACTTGTACTCGCCTGACGGAAGCTGCTTGTTGTAGCTGGGATAGGACTGGCCTGATTGGTGACCTTCTACCCATAATTCGCCATGTTGATACCCGGTCACTCCTATGATGTAGTTCTTTGAACCAGGGAGATTGTTCACATCTCGGTGGACCGTCAGGGGGCAGTTGTCGTGTATGACCAGACTGCTACATCTAACGGGTTCAGGAGACCAGTGTTGGAGATACCTCAACAAGTATTTGCACGTTTCCTGAAGCTGATGCGTCACCTTAGTGATGCCATAGTGGTTCCCATAGGCGTAAGTACCGAGGATCAGATATCGGGGTTTCTCCTGTTGATGGGCCTGGCGGGGATGATTCTTGCTTTGGTAGGGTAAGACGGTGAGTAATCGTTCACAGCTTCGATGACTATAATCTTGTTTGTCAAGAAGTTCTCGAGCACTGGTTTCGGCTTGGTTCAGCTGCTCCTTAGCGAAATGAACTTCCTCATCCCAGTCCGAAACACAAGTTCCCATAAAACCTTCACCCTGTGCCGAAAGACCCTGCCCTTCTGAAACCTCCAAAATTCCTGCAACCCCTCTGACATCGTCCAAGTCTTGACGTCCCATCAAACAGCTTGCGCAAGTCCTGGGATTGTGGGGCATACTTACTTCACCACAAGTACAAAACTCTCCTCCACCAAAGGCCTGACACAAGTAGCTAGACCCCTTACACTCTTGAAGAGTCTCACTATGATCCATTTCCTGAACCAACACCCTGGCCACCCGATATGCGAAGTCTGGGGTGTACCGGGCTGACGTAAGCCCTGTCTTCCCGGTGCATCGACCATGCACGTATGACTTGGAACACCGACATGGGGCCTCCAAGGTGGTTGCCAGCCGCTTGTGCGTTGTAAGGACACGCCAGCCCCTCTGAACAAGTCTACCACTCGAAGACTCCTTCAAGTTGAAAGCACATCCACTAGCGACCGCCTTGAACATATTATACTTCTGTTGCAGCTGGTTGAGCAAGGGTAGGCGCCAGGCGTCAGACCGATCTGCAACTTCCAAGGTCACGTGGATTCCCTTCTGTATAGCGTAGTGCATGACACAAGTGCATCCTACAAACACTTTGAGGGCTTCCCTACGCTTGGCTTTGAGGGCTTCAGTTTGGGCTTTATCCGCTTGGTTCGAGTGTTGTAAAGGAGAGAACGCACTTCCGGGGGGGCTCAACCACACATGTTGGGGTCGCTCAGCTTCAATCCTAGCCATGATCAAACGCACTCCTGCATCACATGCTAAGTCACAGCCGTTGTACAAAGCACACCTAGTGGCGGCTTCCTCGCTTTTTGCTACCGTCTGCACAGTACTCGAAAGAATGCTGTCGGCTTCACAGGCACATTCCATGAGATAGGGCCTTTGGAAACCTACAAGGGACTGAAATAGATCAGGTACTACAGACCAAGCTTGCCTCTCCAGGGCCCGGGCTCGGTTGAAAGGAAGCGCTCGAGTGCTCTGGCTTTTCAGCTGTGCACTCAACCGCTGGGATGCACTCATAGTCACGTGCTCCTGTTGAGATCCTACACTAGGCTCTCTCACAGATCGTGCTCCATCTCCTTCTGGGGGGAGTTGCTCAGGACACTGAACGAACCGTCCGTGAGGTGGCCCTCGTCGCTCTTGCCCGCGGTCTTGCGTGGTCGCTGGCCCTTCACCTCGGCCAACTCTTGCCTCATGGATTCCAAGGCTTCGGCCATCTCGCCCATCATCTTCATGGCCTGAGCCGGCATCGGGTCCGTGCTGGCCCGACTTCCACTGGGACGTCCGCCTTGCGTTGTCGAGGTCATCGGTCCTCGCATCTTCATGTAGCCCTGCTCCTTGCGAAACATGGCCTTGGACTTGGGCATGGGCTTCTGGTCCTGGTCCACGAGCCATTTCGCCAAGCGCGCCAACCGTGGTTCCACATGTTCCTCGCCGTTCTCCTGGTAGGTCGTCTTGACCCATGTGGCGTACTCGGGATACTCCGTGGCCAGCGTGATGTAGCTCTCGTCCGCATGCTTCCCGAAACTGACCAGGTCGTGGCCCTCGGCGGGGCACACCCGGTAGATCTCCTTGGTGGCCTTGTCGATCATCTTGGCCATCACCTCGTTGCCCGTGAGTTCGAGCTGCAATGTCTCGGTGCAGTACTTGGCCAGCGTACTTTTGAGCCGGCTGGCCCTCCTCAAGTCCTGCAGCATCTTCTCCATGCTCGTGTTCGCCCTCACATTCTCGGGGTCGGTCACCCCCAGCTCGCGTAGTTCTCGAAGACGTTGTTCCAGCTCCAGCTTGGTCCATCTCGCCGGTGCTGTCTCCCCGAGCAAGGCTAGCTCGGCCTGAAGGTCCGCCTTGGTGGGCTTCGGCATGGTCGACACTGAGGAGGCCTTGGTTGGGGCTGCTACCGTTCGTATCCTGGAGCTCACAATCGGCTGCGAATGTCGCGGATCTCCGTCTGCTCGTCTGTGGTGGCTCACTCTGTGCCGTTTCACCAGACTCAAGTACAGATTGACTAGCATCACTACTATGAATTCCATTAACATCACTCCTGAAACCCAGCGCACTACTAGTAATAGTGTGCTGTAGAGTGGTTTTCACCCCGTGTCCCGCTATGTCTGGGACCTTCGCTGCTCCCACGGAACTAGGAACAGGAAGGAGTTGTCCCTAGATATTGACAAAACTGCTCAGACTGGGGACTGGGCTTTTAGTGGCCTGGCCTTTGGCCAACCAATCCTCTGTCATGGGAATGAGTTGATGCCCCGTCTGAGATCGTTCGACCTGCACAAGCTTTTCAGCATCCAAAGCCCTAAAGCACACAAGATCACTCTCGAAGTCGATGATGGCCTTAAGCTTGCGCAGTGTGTCGATAGACAAAAGCATTGGCCCACTGCCTCTGTCGAGGCAATGGAC
>CAJNDV010033285.1:0-11473 GCA_905221635.1 Symbiodinium sp. CCMP2456
TCTGTTTTGGAACTCCAGCCCCCCAAAACTCTGAACACTGGTCTCGCATCAGGCGTGTCATGTCAAAACCATCAGAGGCCGCCCAGTTACTGGTGGCACGGTGGAGATGACATGCTGCTCGTACAGCTTTCGGTTCCGGACGTGCCAAAAGTTCCTGGGAACAGGTAGGTCAAATTGTTGACAAAGCATATGACAACACTTGAGCACCACGGAAGAACTCAAACTTACAGTGAATGATGTGGTCTGCGTTGAAGATCCCGGAAGCTAGAATTTAAACCAGCGTCAACGAGCAAGACTACATTAGAGCGAGTCCCGTGCAGCTTTCGAGAGTTTCGAGAATCGCTCTTTGAAACACTCGTGTCCTGCTTGAAGAACGTCAGATTCCGATTATCTCAGCAGCCCTAGCTTGGACTAGCACCGTCGTTTCAAACAAGGCCTGTGCGACGCTTCTTGCAAAAAATGCCTCTCCTCCAAAAATCACTGCGTTCACATGTTCTTCGTGGCTGAGCAGTTGCCCCTCGCAAAAGCACTTGTTGCCTGCACTGGCTTAGCAGGAGTGTTGTGTGCCCTCACGGGTGATGTCGCTTGCTCGGTCTCGGCCCGTTTCCCGCTCTGGCCTGCTTTTATTTCTAAGTGGTTTCGTCACACTGCTTCGTCTTGTTTTGGGCTTCTCTCCTGCGGAATATCCCCGATTGTGACAAGGAAGAAATTGATGCCTGGGTAGAGCTCGCAGCCAGCTTGGAGATCTCTATGGGTATTCGGATTCCGGTTTGCAGCGGCGTGCATCGGTGTGGTAGTGCACGTAAGCTGAAATGGTCGCCACTGGATGCCATTTTGTGCGAAAGGCTCATAAGCTCCACCGTGCCTGTGGTCAAATCGACAAGCATATTGGTCATCACTTACTGTAGTTTCCAATCTCCACGGCTTTAGTAGCAAGCTTCTTGGCCAACACGGCCCTGCGAGCGTCCTGGAAGCATTTCTTTGAAGGAATTGAAGGAATGGGCTGCGTGAAGGCTTGTGGTTAATTACCGGGGTGTGTCAGTCCTTGCTTCGGCCTGACTCTGCACCGCCTGTACACCGACAAGACGCGAACGAGCGCCTCGCGAGACTCGCTCCCCGCGCGGTTGCATAATCTGAAAGCAACCCCAACGCTCGAAGGGCACGGCTCTAACCCGCTTTAGCAGCATGACAACACCAAAGCCCAAAGCCTCAAAGGCACGGCTTCCAGGAACCGTACATCACCATGTCGGACAGGCGGAAGACCTCGGAGAGCTCGGGGAGCCGGTCGAGGTCCAGGCCCGAGGGCCTCGCTGAGAGCCCCAACTTATGGGTTTAGGGTTTAGGGTTTAGGGTTTAGGGTTTAGGGTTTAGGGTTTAGGGTTTAGGGTTTAGGGTTTAGGGTTTAGGGTTTACGTGCTCAAGCATGCGTACGTCTCTGATCGGGTTTATGAATCGGGTTGATGGCTGGGGTCTAGGGCTGCTTGGCTTCAGGGTGTAAGATGTAGGGCTGTTTGCAGGGCTTCTTCGGCTGATTGTCGAGGATTTCTAGCACTCCGGGATTGTCAACGACAATTCGAACAGCGTAAACGTGAAGTTCTTATCGCTTGCATTTCGGGCATCTGCTGACGGTGAATTATTCGCTTTCTTTCGGTGTCTGTCAAGGGATCAGGGTGACAGGACTCAAGGCGGGGCCATACAACAAGCAGCTTCATTTCTTCCTCTTCTGCTCTGTCTGAGCTGAGTTGAAGCGTGGAGCTTCCCACTGACAACACGGAGGGAACATGATTGGTTCTTGAGTCCGTTCAAACATGGTAAAGCACCTTTGTACCAAATCCTTAGTGCCAAGGGCTGAGGATGCTGCGGTTGATACAGGCATGCAGTTGCTGCATATCTTGATGGAAGTTTGGTAGAGCTAGCCAACAAGCTATCTACAAAGTGTTGAAAGGTCATCCTGAATTCGACTTCCGGAGGATCCTATCATAAATTGAGATATTGCAACAATGTTGTGGCCTGGATAACTGGCCCATGTGTTCCTCTAACACATTCCTTCTCACTCGAAACGTGCTCCATCGGTGTGATCCTGTTCCGTGTAACAATGCTCACCCGATGTTCGTATATTACCTCCGACCTGCGTCATTCTACACAACGCTGTGTACATGGCGCATGTTATTATTGAGATGCTCAGAGCCACATGGCCTGACGTAACCTAAATTTGGCGAGGCAGGCCTTCCCAGCAGGTGAAAGGAGCGAAGCAGCGGGCCAAGGCGGAATGCTCGAGAGACGTGGGAGAGAAAGAAGAGCAGTGGGTACCGAGTCCAGTGGTAGAGCCAGCACTGAGCCACGTAGTTCTCGTAGCTCGTAAACCACGACTCCCCTTCCCTCGTTGTGAGGATCACTTTGGCCTTCGGATAGGCCCGCCTCAAGTCGTCAAACATCGCGGGGACGACCGTATCCAGCAAAGCCCCTTTCTCTGGGATGTCCTCAAAGACCTTGTGCAAGTTGGGAACTTTGACCCTGCCGACGTAGAAATGTGAGATAAACTCGAAGTAGCGTGTCATGTAGCCAAGCCAGTGTGTTGTGTTGTACCCGAGCCCTTGCAGTGCTTGCTGCATTGAGCTTGTGCTGGTCCGCGACACACCGGCAACAAGGACGTCCACATTTCCAGTACGATGATCTTTGCTCGCGAGGTCGTCATCTTTCAGCTCCCAATCAGCTGGCTCAGTCTGCAAGGGGACGAACGTGCTCGAGGCAAGGGCGACAATCAGCACCAAAGCGACGACACTAGCAGCGACAGGACTGCAACATGCTGGCAACGTCGTCATGGCTCCACAACCCTGCCCAATGCTCCTGTGCACGAGCTATTCACGAAAAGCTTCACGCTGGCACATGTCCTTCTTCATGAAGCCACTCGCAAATTCGTGAATGTCATCTCAATGATGGTCCCCGTCTCTTGAACCATCCACGAGAATGACATGGCATTGCATGTGTGCCCCGTGTGGTGCTTTGATTCGTGGGGTCGATTCATTGCAGACATGGTTCTACACTCGAACGATTGTCTGCTTTAGGGTCGAGGTTTCGGGTTTAGGGTTTGGGGTTCGTGGTTTAGGGTTTAGGGTTTGGGATTGGGTTTTGAGGGCGCTGTGAACTGCATGATCTAGAGCGCCAACGCATAAACTGTAAGCGTCGAAAGACCATGGCTACATCACCACCATCGTCATAAAACCCCGCAGAACCAACGTACACGCGAAAGCAGAATCACAATCTGAATAACAAACACAAGCTAAGGATCAGCGTGGCAAACCCTAAACCCTAAACCCTAAACCCTAAAGAACAGGAGCTAAAGAAGACCGAGCAGGCCTGTGTGCCAACTTCAGCCGTCTGCCTGACAGCGCCGGCAGCATGGCAGGTTGTCGAAGCATGTAAACCCCGAACCCCAAAACCCCAATCCTAAACTTAAACCCTAAACAAAAGGCTTCAAAGTTAAATTCCTTTCGGTATCGGACTTGGGCATTGCAAAAGTTTTCGTTCACGGTGTTCCATGCTTGCGGCCTGAGGACCTGTAGGGCGTGGAGGTTTGTGACTTTCAAGCAGCGGGGATTCGGCGCATGAGGGTTGGCAGGTTCGGCGCCGAGCTAAGGGAATCGAGGCTCAAGGATTCTGAGATTATAACAGTTGAGACCCCGCCCCACGCTGGCACAGCAGAGTTCGGGCTTGGGGTTCAGGGACGTGCCTATAGTCTCCATTGTAGCTCCTTTTTTTGGGGGTTTACCTTTGAGGATCCTTGATATAGAATTGGTTAAACCCAACAAGAGGAATTACAATGGAGCCTGTAGGTGAAGTTTTAAGCTTCCAAGTTTAGGGTGTGTGGCTTGGGGCTATGGTGTTGAGAGCACGAACTGCTCTTGCTGCGAATCCATATCATAACCTTCAGAAACTCAAACCTTCGAGAGTGAACTGCAATGCGGGAAGCAGAGTGATAGTTCGTGATGATCGAAATCTGATAGACTCCAATTCAAACGGGCCAGGTGGGGCTATTTCACAGCGCCGTGAACCTTGAAAGCAGTCGTCAAAGCATTCACCTTCGAAGATCCTAGAATCCCGAGCCCTTCCTGTCATAACCCTAAATCCAACCCGGCGCCCTCAAAACCCAGAGCTCTAAATCCTCAACCCTAAACCCCCTGAACTCTAAACCCTAAAAGCCCCTAACTCCCAATCCTCAACGCAGCCTCGTGAGACTGGCTACCAAACGCTGGATCTCCATCTTCGCTTGGGCCTCAGGGTTTCGGGTTGAGGGTTTAGGATTTAGGGTGTTTAGGTTTTAGGGTTTAGGGGGCATCACGGACAGACTTGATAATCGATACCACTGGTGCTGTTGCTGTGCATGCTCGTCTTTATTATGGTTCTGAGTTTGTGATAACCTCGCACTAGCTGTGAATGTTGGTATGTTTTTTGTATTTCTATGGTAACGATTTCCACATCATTGCTAAAGGTATTTGCGAGTGTTGCTAGTGGTACTATGGTTACTGTTGATGTGCTATCCTTCTGCATCTTGTTGGTTATAGTATCGCGGCTGTTGCTTCTGGCACGGCTCTCATTACGAATGCGATTACTGTAATTACTACTACTAGTCGTACTTCAGGACTGGCAGTAGCAGCAGCAGCCGTCACAGGAACAAGAGTCGTCGCCGTCGCAGTCTTGATGGCAGGGGCGGTGCTGTTGCCTAGACCTGCCCCTGCTACTGCTGCCGCTACTGCAGCTGCTGTCCACCCAAAGCCGCCAAAATCTGTACAAGCCTGGAAATTTAAAAAAAAAACACCCGAAAATCCTTTAACACCCGAAATAAACCTAACCCTAAACTCTGAACCCAAACCTAAATCCCGTTCTCAGGCACACGCCAGCTGTCTCTCGAGGCTTGCTTTGACCTCCTGGAAGACCTGCCCGGAAGCTTTGAGGCTCTGGGTAAACCGTCAATTTAGAGCTCATCTATCTATCTGTCTATGTATCTCCACAACTTTCCATATTTATATATATATATATATATATTTATTTATTTATTTATCTATTTATTTATTTATGTGTATATATATATACTGATTGTGTGTGTATATGCAACCCATATTTGGAGACCTACAATGCAGAATCCGACTGTCAGGCTTTGGAATTAACTTTAGGGCTTATGGTTCATTTACGGTTCAGCAATCCGGGCTCAGAGCTTCGATTTTGGAACATGACCATCTTAGGCCAAGTATCCTGCGACAGAGCCGATGCGCGTGGATTGTGCTATACCGAGTTGTCAACGCGCAAATTCACCTTGCTTAACAACCGTTTCTCAGTCGTAAGATTCTGACCTCGACGCTGTCGATAGAAGGCTCCTAAACCCTAAACTTTAAACCCTATTCTTTACCCTAAACTCTGAACCCCAAACGCTAAACACCAAGCCGATTCAGTCTCGCCTCTAGACGAACATAGAATCAGAAGCCTAAAGAGTTACAGTTACTATTCCTCTGGGTTCCTCAGTTGATGATAATAGAACAGAATATATATATATATATATATCCCATAAATCCTGGTCTAAGAATGAAGGGGATCCCGTAGTAGGATCTTTGGAAGTTCTTTCCGGTAGTGTTGGGAGTCTGACCTCGGAGCCTTTGAGGCTTCCCAAAGCCCTAAACCCTAAACCCCAAAGCCCTAAACCCTAAAGCCCTAAGCCCTAAACCCAACCCTAAAACCCAACGCCCTAAACCCCAAAGCCCCAAAGCCCTAAACCCAAAGCCCCAAACCCTAAACCCCAAAGCCCTAAACCCTACACCAGAAACCCTTAGCCAGGCTCTGCATTTAGTTGTTGGCTTGTCTCGCCCGCTCGGGCTATTGCCTTCGTCATTCGTCCATTATCCCCAAAATAGTACAGCACCCCAAAAAAAAGGACCCGTGAAGGGACTCGAATTTAGAGAACTACCCACAAAAAAAGAACTCGTGGTCTTTGCAACGATTTTAGGTCTTACTTGCAGTCTGGTTTGGAAACCACCTGAAGACGGCGTGGGGTGGCCTGAAGACATACCCCCAGCTTCAGGGTTCAAGGTTGCAGGGTTCAGGAGAAGCTTTCAGGGTTTGGTTTTTAGGGTTTAGGGTTCAGGGTTTAGGGTTTAGGGTTTAGGGTTTAGGGTTCAGGGTTTAGGGTTTAGGGTTTAGGGTTTAGGGCATAGCCTAAACGGAATTTGTGGACACGTCTTGAGGAGCCTCTGTGCTGACGCGGATGCGCTCGTACCTGGAGCAGCAACACTACGTCAGCCTTCCTCAGGCTCCACGGAGCAAATCGAAACTTACCTTTTTTCGGGTTTCGGCGAGTGGAAACGCTTAGTCTGAGGCGAAAGGCCAGCCCATGAAAGGAAGACTGTGACCCCCTTCCGAAGTCTGCATTCAGGTTCATTCAGGAAATGGGGCATAGGGTATAGGGTTCATGGATGTTCAGGGTGCGGCTTTTGTTCTTTGAGCTCCTTTTTCCGAGGCTTCGAATTCGAGGCCTTTCCCGGGAAAGGGTGCAGTGCTTAGCTTTGGTATATCTTGTACTGCGTGGGTTTAGGGTGTGAGTTTCAGTGTAGAAAACTCCAAACCCTCCCTCAAACCCTAAACCCGAAACCCTAAACCCTAAACCCTAAACCCAAACCCTAAACCCTAAGCCCTCAAACCCTAAAGGTTTAGGGCTTAGGGCCAGGAGCTTCGGGAATCCGAGATCGGGGATCTCTACAACCTTTCTGAGCTCAAGGCTTGGGGTTTTGAGGTCCTGTTGCCCTTTCAGCCCTAGCCCTAGGTCACAGGTCTTTGTATTTGGAAGAGCTGGTTTACAAAAACATCAAACCCTAAACCCAAAACCCCAATCCCCTAAAACCCCTCAACCCCAATCTCCTAAAACCCCTAAACCCCAGTCAGCCTAAAGCCCCTAAAGCCCCTAAAGCCCCTAAAGCCCGATCCCCTCAAGCCCCTAAAGCCCAATTCCCTAGAGCCCCAAAACCCCGACCCCTTAAAAGACCTTAAACCCTAAACCCTCCCTAAAGCCCCTAAACCCTAAACCCTAGACCCTAAACCCTAAACCCTAAACCCTAAAAGTGGAGCCAGTCCGAGCTGCTGCATCTGTGCATCTTCGCGGGCTAGGGACGCGTGCTCGACGTCCGGAAGCACCTTTCTCGGACTCAAAGTTTTTTTTTTTTTAAAGGGCTCTTTTCGTCCGCAGCTAAGCATCAGAATCCCCATTTCGGACTCAAAGTTTAGGCTTAAGGGTTTACGTCACAGTTTAGGGTTTAGGGTCCAGGGTGTAGGGTTTAGGGTTTAGGGTCTATGGTTTCGGGATTAGAGCTTAGAGTTTAGGGCTTAGTGGTTGTTGATCTAGGGGCTTTCATTGTTGGAACACTATAGGGTTGTATGCTGGCGGCCTCAATGGTTAGAATAGGGCTTTGGGGGTACAACTAAGCTGTGACTAGAGTGGGTAACACTGAAAAATGGCATGCAATATAGGGGCCTTAATGATTAGAATAGGGCTTTGGGGGGGGTATATTATACTATATGTATAATAAGGAACCCCCAAAACCCTGTTCTAATTTCTTAGACCAAGCTCTCTTTTTCGACTATGCGTCGAAGAGTCGCCGAAACTAGACTGCTTGCCTGGAACCCTAAACCCTAAACCCTAAACCCTAAACCCTAAACGCTAGACCCTAAACCCTAAACCCTAAAGGCCTTCTGTGGCCCACGGCATGTCTCGAAAGAGCGAGAACCCTGAAGCTGAAGATGCTGAGCCGTAAAGCTTTGACGCCTTAAGCCCACGGAAACCCCTGAAACCCGAAAACACCCTAAATGTAGGGGCCTTATAGTAATTACCCCTACTTTTTTCGGGTGGTTCCTTATTACAATTGTAGTATAAAGGGGCCCCAAAACCCTTATTCTAATTATGAAGGCCCCGATATTTCACCCTGAATTGGGTAAAACCCTAAACCCTAAACCCTAAACCATAGACCCTAGACCCTAAACCCTAAACCCTGAACCCTAAACCCTAAACCCTAAACCCTAAACCCTAAACCCCAAACCCTATACCGATCCTTGGGTCTCCCGCAGCATCAAGCCTTGCTTTCCACATGTCGCGCCTCAGGTGGCCGAGGGCTCAGGGAGCTCCAAAGCGCGATCTGCCGTCGATTGCTTTAAGGTACCTATCACATGTAAGGGGTTTAGGGTTTAGGGTTTAGGGTTTAGGGTTTAGGGTTTAGGGTTTAGGGTGTTGGGTGCAGGGTGTAAGGTATATGCTCTTAAAAAACCAAAGCTTCTGCGGCAAAAGGGTAGATAGAAGCATTGCCGTGAGCCTAAACTACATGACCTAGCACCAGAAATTGTGTGAGGTCTCTGGTAACCCTGCTGAACCCTTAGGCTTAGCACAACAAACCCTCAAGCCTTAACTGCCGAAGCCTACATCCCTGAGCCCCAAAACCTTAAATGCTTAAACCCTACATCTCTAATCGCTAAACCCTATAATAAGCCCTAAGCCCTAAACCCTAAACCCTGAATCCCTCAACCCTAATCGCTAAATCATAACTCCCTCAGCCCTCATTCCCGCAACCCCAAACCTTAAATCCCTAAAGCCGAAATCGCTTGACCCTGAATCCCCAAATCCATACCCTAAATCCGAAGTCACTAAACCCGTAAATTGCTAAACGCGAAACCCCCCAAATCAAGAAAACAGCAACTTCTGAACCCCTACACCCCTAAATCCCCTCAATCTTTAAAATGATTGAACCCAAAACCCCAAAACCCCGGAACCCCCAAGGACAAGTGAACCCTCAGACCCCGGCTTTTCCTCAGCAACTGCCACGGACTGCTGGAGACTCAGGATGCGGGCGTCCCGCTTCTGCACCCTGTGTGGGGGCTTCAGAAGTCGGATTACCAGGGCTTAGGGTTTAGGGTTTAGGGTTCAGGGTTTAGGTTTTAGGGTTTGAGCCTTAGTGGCGTGGGGATCTTTTGCGGTCACAGGTCTAGGGTTTTCGTGGCTTCGGGCCTCCCGGGACAAGGGTTGGGGGTTTGCGCCTTCGCTCTGGTTGCGAGAACTTGACGGGCTTACTCTTCAGCCGCTTTTAGACCTTTGGGTTTGAGGCTGAAGGCTTGTAAACCTTTGGGTTTCGGGTGAAGACTCATGAAACAAACCCCTGAACAATCTGCATGCGACGCCCTCTTTGCTACATCCAAGCCATCTCATCCTGAAGCTCGATCTCCATAAAGCTTCTGAAGGGGCTTAGATCAGTTTAGGGCTGCACGCAGAAAGCGAATCCGAGATCAAAGCCGATCAGCTCTCAGATCTGTCCCTAAACCCTAAAACCCTGAACCCTAAAACCCTAAAACCCAAAGCCCTAAAACCCTAAAACCCCAAACCCTAAACCCTTCAACCCTAAAACCCTAAAACCCTAAACCCTAAACCCTAAACCCTAAACCCTAACCCCCAAACCGGAAAAAGGCCCAGAGGATGATCCCATCCATCACAGCGGCTGCACTTCGACGCCATGCGACACCACCCAAGATCGGCACAGAAAACAGGACCCGAAAGCCCTGGGCCCCGTACGGTTTAGGGTTTAGGGTTTGGGGTTTAGGGTTTAGGGTTTAGGGTTTTGAGGCTCCGGCTCTGCTTCGGCTCTTTTTGCTCGCTCCTCGTTTTGGTCGGCCGACTCCTGGAAGGTTCGCGCGAGTTGGGGCTTTAGTACGCACTCTCGCGTCGAACTAGTGGAGTTTAGGGCACTTGAAGGGTGTAGAGTGTACCTAAACCCCAAAAGTAGGTAAAATAATGGCCCAAAACCTATACAGGGCTATGATTCTACATACTTTCGGGGTCCAGGTACTGGGGTTTAGATCTCAGGGTTTGCAGCTCCGCTTTAGGATTTGGTCTTCAGGATTCGGGCTTTATTTAGAGCACGGGGCTGCTTGCGTCAGTGGATTTTCAGCCCGACGATGCACGGAAATGGGTAGCTCTCTAAACTAGGGTCCCTGTTTAGATCCCCAATATCATACGGCACCCTGATATAAAAGGGACCCTAAAAGGGACCCTAAAAGGGACCCTAATTCAGCAAACTACCCAATAGCATTGTGACTTCTGGGCGGTGTTGGAAGGGGGCAAGCACGAGGCCTCTGGCATATTTCGAGAATTACAAGAACTAACTGGAAGTGCTTCTCTTTGAGTGTGCTGCCGTGGATTGAACTTGCAAACTTAACTGAACATGCACTTGAAGACAGCTACACCACCACGGGAAAACCATCAACTTTCTGCAAAGTCAGCCCAGCCATACAAGATTCCGTGGGTCCTGGACCACGTCCATCCTTGCTTTCAGACCTTTGACCTTAGGGGTGGCATATGCTTTCCTTGCAACTGCAACCCGTGCATGCGGAGGCTACCGAGAGGAGTCCACCCATCTTGAGATATGTTCCTGCATGGGCGCAGCATGTGTGCATACGTAAAAACAGCAGCAAGCAAGCAAGCAAGCAAGCAAGCAAGCAAGGAAGCAAGCAAGCAAGCAAGCAAGCATGCATGCAACATGACATACCTCGAATACCAAAAATAACAGAATCCCAAAATCCCGACTACGCCACATCCTGTCGAGACCTTCCTCCCCAATTCTCGGAGTCCAACTCTTCCCTACTACGAGTCAGAGGGCCTTTGAGATTCAGGGGCATGGTCTTCCCATGTAAGAACACGGCCGAAGCACAGTTTCATGCAGTTTCCCCAAAGGGATCCGTTTGGGTAACGAGTACTATTCCAGCATGACCCAAAAGGGAGTTTCCGAAAACAAGGGGTACCTTATTTTGGGGTCCTGATAATAAGGATCCTGCTATTTAGGGTACTATATTGGGGTCCCCTATTTTCGGAAACTCCCAAAACACTGACTGTGTCGTACAGTTGGCTTTCGCAAAAATCTGTACCACCGCTGCCTGCTCCTCGAGGTGAGCCCGCTTCATTTTCTCAGCTTCCTGGTGCAATCTGGCTGGGCACGTGAGGGTCCATGTGGGGGTTTAGGGTATGCCCTAAACCCTAAACCCTAAACCCTAAACCGATTTTGGGAAACGAGTTCCGAAACCCCGGAATGTCCCAAAACTCCTGGGTTCCCATAACGGTAATAGGTTGCAGTAAGGGCAAGTCATAAGGGTTTAGGGTTTAGGGTAAGTCATAAGGGTACTACAGTATGATGTTGCTATGTTAGGGTTTAGAGTTTGGGGGTTCACCCTCTTGGTAGTCCGAAGCTCAACATCTTGACACCACTTTACACCACAAGCCATACCTGCACCCTGGTAGGATTTACCATAAGCCCCCTAGACCCAACATAATAACAAAAACGCGAGAGTTGCCACATCTCCCCAACAACAACATGTTGCACAAACCGTCGGGTTTAGACTGTAGTGCTAACCATTACATAATGTATGTGCGCGTTTTATATATATATATATACATTTGTAT
>CAJNDV010033285.1:12721-23001 GCA_905221635.1 Symbiodinium sp. CCMP2456
GTAATGGTAATGGTAAGGGCAATGGTAATGGAAATGGTCATGGTAATAGTAATAGTAATACTTCTTACTCCGGAAACAACCCAGATTCAGATGGCGAGTTGCTGTGCACAGCGGCAACTGAGGGGGGAGAGCTCCGACTGCTGCTTTCAGTGCATACCCTGCGCTGTCTACAGAGACGGTCTAAAGTCTAAAGCAACTGTGTGACGAAGGTTTAGGGTTTAGGGGTTTAGGGGTTTAGGGGCTTAGGGGTTTGGGAGTTTAGGGGTTTAGGGGTCTAGGCTTATAGAGTCTCCCATGCAAGCCACAAGGCGAAGCCTCTGAATTCCGTAAACCCTAAACCCTAAAGCGTAAACCCAAGCCCTGGCTCAAGACGCAGCCCAAGCCCTAAACCCGGAGCCCAAAACCACTAAGACCCCAAGCGACGAAGCCCAAAAAAACCCTAGACCGTTAGCCTAGACCTATGACCCTAAACCCTAAACCCTAAACCCTAAACCCTAAACCCTAAACCCTAAACCCTAAACCCTAAACCCCTCAAATCACAGAACTCTCGCAAGACCGAAGCCCCAAGCCCTTCCCTCCTCGCAACAGTGGCTGTACTGCTCCAGCCGTTGCTCCAGGCTCTTCTTGGCGGCTGTGTAGGTATCTTGGAGCCTGGCAGAAGAATGGAATCTCTTACAGGGGTCTAGCATTGAGGGCACGGGTTCTCTAAGGGTCCTATCAGCATCGTCTTTGGGCTATGGTGCGACCGCTTTTGGGGAGGTTCAGGGCAGATTCTTACGAAGATGTTTGAGTTAGGTCCAAACCCTAAACCCTAAACCCTAAAGGCTTAAGGTTTCGGGCTTTGGGGCCTTCGATTTAAGAGCTGGGGCCTCCGACACATGCCTAGGTCGTCGGATCCTCCTAACATCCTAGCACCCGCGCTGGTGACTCACGTGGCTGCAGGGGAGTTTAGGGTTTAGGGTTTAGGGGAGTTTGGGGTTTAGTGGCCACCCTGGGCTACCCTGAAGCAGCAGAAACAAATAGCATCATTTGCGAGACCCTGAAACCAAAAATCTCGAAGTTAAGGCCCCGAGACGGAACCCTAAACTCCTAAATGCGAATCTCATTATCCGCTTGAGCCTGGACCCGAGAGAAGGGTATCCTAGTTAAGAAAACAAAACCTTGCAGCCCTACAGCTCCAAAGCCAAAAGCAGCAAAACTCGAAGCCCTGCAGCCGTAAAACCCACCAAAACCCAAAACCCCTAAACTCTCTAAGCCCCGAACCCCTAAACCCCAAAATGCTACATAAACTCAACCCGGAAGTTCACGAAGAACCCCCTAAACCCTTAACCCTAAACCCTAAACTCTAAACCCTAAACCCTAAAACCCCCAAAAAAAAGCCGGGCCGACTCCGCCATCTTCCTGGCGGCCTCTTCCCTCTCGCATTCGAGGAGCATCTGAGACACGGTTTAGGGTTTGGGGTTTCGGGTTTAGAGTTTAGGGTTTAGGGTTTAGGGTTTAGGGTTTAGGGTTTAGAGTTTAGAGTTTAGGGTTTAGGGTTTAGGGTTTAGGGTTCAGGGTCAACTTTTGGCCGTTGGGTTCCGGGTTGAGGGTTTCGGGGGGGTCGGGCCGGGGAGTCGGTAGGGTCTTTGTAGTTTAGGATTTAGGGTTTAGGGTTTAGGGATTAGGGTTTAGGGTTTAGGGTTTAGGGTTGGGGCTTGTGATAAGGGCTTCGAATATTTCGGATTTGGGGTTTTGGCGTTTGTTTAGGATCCCGGGCATAGGCTTAAGGTTTGGATTTCAGGTTCGGTCTCAGGAGGTCCAAATTCTAAGCTGGCTTTGAAGTAAGGGGATTGGGTTCAGGAGAGTTCACAAACCTCAGCTTGTGCCTGGGCCTGGGAAGTATAGCGCGCAGCCTCCACCGATCAATCCCTACCTGAATCAACCATCGGCGAAGGCACCACGAAAATTATTCCAGGACTCACAGATCAGGCTTTGAGACGAATCTGCATCTCTTTTGCCAGTCAGGATGAGGGCATGAAGATATATATATATATATATATTTTTTGATTTTAGATCGCATGAAACCGAAGTCGAGGTAGCACCTGCCACAAGCTGGTGCCCCGCACGATAAGAAACTACGAGCATCATACCGCCAACATCCCAAAAACCCAGAACGGTCCAAATCTTGGACCGAGTTTCCCGACACCAGCTCTGGCGTGCCTGGATTTGCCTCATCTCAGATTCATGGGAGGCGACCACGGCGTGGTACTTGTCCACCTCACTTGGCTTCTGAGCTCCAACAAACTCATGATGGAATAATGGCATACAATACGCTAGCCTGATCGAATCAAACCAAACCTGATGCGCACCAGCACACAGCAGTACGGAAGCACCAAAAAAATGGTGTGATGTGATCGAATCGAACAAGATGCTGTAAACACACCATATAACATAACATATCACCAAATGACGTAATACAACATGTTAGGACTCCATGCAGCACCACATAACACATTGTGGCAACAACATAGTAAAGCCTAATAGTATACCTAGTACAGCAATGCGCAGGACCGTATCGTATGGTGTTGTATCATATGGTGTAGCGGAGTAGAGTCGTCGAGTCGCGCACGCCAGGGTAGAGTAGAGCAGGGCGCAGTAGAGTAGAACGGAAGCCGGAATGATGCACATGCAAATACCTGCACCCCAAAAGTATGTAGAATAATAGCAGCCCTTTATAGGTTTTGGGCCAGTTTTTTGCCTACTTTTGGGGGTTTAGGTATATGCAAATAAGTCGGCGGCAATTCACGCGCGGAGTCGCTGGGAAAATTACTGCGCCGTCTGGAAGCCGTGGACATGGGCACTAGGCAAGAGATCTGGAAGGTGAAGCGTAATACAGGGGCCTTAATACTTAGAACAGGGCTTCAGAGTACGGTATGCTATGCTATACTTACAGATGGGGTCTATGAGTTCATAAGATTGCGAATTATTCCGACCCTTAAACTGTCCCCGGAAACTTGAGCTTGTACATAAACTCGAGCCATATGGACACCAAAGCCATAGGCTCTAATACCATCCGGCCCTGGCCAAATGGATTTTTTCAGGAAAATCGAGGCTCTCAGGACCCCTAGACAAGAGACCGCGGCACTTTGCCCCTTCTGTCCCTTACTACCCTAGACCCTGAACCCTAAACCCTAAACCCCTAAACCCCTAAACCCTAAGGCTTTTCACCTGCGGCCGGGTAACGGTCACCAGCTGCTCGGCGTTGCGCTGCTCCTGCGCTTGGAGCCTCGGGCTTTAATTCGCCTTTTTCCAGCCATGGATCAACACATGTGGGTGTCGGGGTTTAGGGTTTAGGGTTTAGGCGTTTAGGGTTTAGGGTCTAGGGTTTAGGTTTGCAATTTGGCTTGATTTAGGGAGCCCTTTCTCAGATCGCTGAGGTCGTTTAGCTTATGGCCGGCGGGTTCGGTGCACAGGAGCTGAGGTCGTTCCCCAATCGCAGATTAACCCTCGGCCCTACCCTAAACCCTAAACCCTAAACCCTAAACCCTAAAACCCCAAACCCGAAAGACCCTCGTTTCAAAACCCGCAAGCCGACCGTGCTGTGGCTTATGTCCGGTATCTTGGGAAGCTCAAGACTGCAAAAGATCACCAGAGATGTTCGGGTGTTTAAGTTTCTGATGTAAGGCTCTGGCTTCGGCCCTATATATCTCATGAAACAAAACAGGGCTTTGGGGTTTATATAGGTTTAGGTCATGGGACGGCGGTGAAATCAGAAAAAACCGTTGAATTGAGGCATGCAGTTTCCACATCACCAGGGCATGGAAATTCTGTGCCCTCTATGTCAGCACTTTGCCTTCGGAATCTGGGGTGCAGAGACCCTTTGTCGGGCATCTGAAATGATGGTGAACATCTGGACAGCTTTCTGCGTGCGATTTGAAGTCCCGAAATTACGGTTTTAGGGTTAAGGTCACCGCTGCTCTCTTGTCCGAAGGCATGGTCCCATTGCACCCCGCAAGCCCCAGATCGCGCCCGGAAGTAGGTTTCGCCTACCCAACTTTGCAAGCCCGAAAATCCAGTTGGGACACTAAGTCTGAAGCAGCCTAAACCCTAAACTGCGATCTGATTCGTCCTCTCAAACCTTTATGTAGTAGAAAAGCCTAGTGGTATAGCAGCACCAGAAGCTTGACTGCAAGACTACTTCGGCCTCTCTGCAGCCGCAGCCCCAAACCCACCGAGGACCTTACAGAACCTTCAGCCGTTCGATCTCCTCCTCCTTCTCGAATCGGTGCCGCTTGATCTCGGTGATCTGCACCAGTCGTCGGCTCGAGCATCAGGATACTCCCCAAAAACCTTGGCCCTGAGCCTACATCCTAAACCATCTCCCAGAAACAATAACAAAAAAAGAACAATCAACTTAACACGAACCCCCAAAAAACCTGGAGGCCCCAACAACAACCAGGAGCAGCAGCCGACTGGGACGACGACGATGAACAAGACGACAACTTCTACTGCGCTACTACCACTACCACTACCACTAGGACTGCTGCTACTTCGGCGACGGCGGCTACGACTACGACAGCGACTGCGACTACGACTGCGACTGCAACTGCGACTGCCAGCGCCACTACCACCACTGCTACCACCGCCAATACGACTATGACTACCACTACCAATGCCACTACCACTACGACGATGACTACCACTATGAATACGACTACGACGACGACTACTACTACTTCTACTTCTACTTCTACTTGTGCTGCTGCTGCTGCTGCTCGTGCTCCTGTTCCCGCTCCCGCTCCCGCTCCGGATCCTGCTCCTGCTTCTGCTACTGCCAGCGCTGCTGCAGCTATTGCTGTGCGACCTAATGCTCCCTCCACCACTGCCACTACCGGAACGACACGACGACAGTTGCTTCTTCTGCTACTACTGCTAAGATATACTGTACTATACTGCACTACACTGTACTATACTGCACTACACTGTACTATACTGTATTGTACTATACTATACTATACTATACTATACTATACTATACTATACTATACTATACTATACTATACTATACTACGCTATGCTGTACTACGCTATACTATACTATACCATACCATGGCAACATGGGACTAAACACCGCCATTACCGAGCCTCTTGGTTCGCCTTCCGCAGCGTGTCGA
Source organism: Symbiodinium sp. CCMP2456 (assembly GCA_905221635.1). NCBI lineage: Eukaryota > Dinophyceae > Suessiales > Symbiodiniaceae > Symbiodinium > Symbiodinium sp. CCMP2456. The sequence goes on from CAJNDV010033285.1 coordinate 17,878, forward strand.
GGGTCTCCTCTCGCGAAGCGCTGACCTGGCTGCTGCTTCTGGAAGCCCCACAATATAGGGTTTAGGGTTTAGGGTAGTATAGGGTTCAGGGTAGTATAGGTTTTTTTTGGTTTAGGGTAGTATAGTACGGTATAGTGCCAGGGCATAGTATGTTATACAGTCTAGTACACTATAGTATTGCATAGTATTGTGTTGCATTGTACAATATTGCATAGTATTGCATGGTATAATCATTACTGTATACGTAGTCTTGTATAGAATAGTCTAGTTTAGTATCGTACATGGTATGGTGTGGTATGGTAGAGACGGAGGACACTTCAGGTTGAAACCTTCCTCACTGGCGCCTACACACTCGCAGCATCCTGCTATAAATCTCTACGAAACCCTGGGTTCTCACAACTTGATGGGGACCCCCACATTGTCACGCGAGATCAAGCCCAACTCCACGACCGAAGCTCGAAACCAGACACCCTAAACCCTAAACCCTAAACCCTGAAAGCCCAAGGTCTAAACCATCCGAGCCGGGGACTCTAAACTCTACGGCCTAGACTCTACACTCTGGCAGATTTCTATATGAACTCCTCATCGTGAACACCTGATGCCTTGGTAAATCGCGGAGCTCTTTCTCGTCTCTAAGCCTAAACAATGGACCCTAACACCTGAAGTAACATTTGGGTAGTTCTCCAACTGAGGGTCCCTTTTCGGGTCCTTTTTATCAGGGTGCCGTACTATATTGTGGATCTAAACGGGGCCCTAATTTTAGAGAACTACCCGTTTGGGACCCTAAACCTTAAACCCTCAACCCTCAACCCTAAACCCCAAACCCTCAACCCTAAACCCTAAACCCTCAACCCCTAAACCCTAAACCCTCAACCCTCAACCCCTGAACCCTCAACCCTCAACCCTCAGCCCTAATCCGGCTTCCGAGCAGCCTCCATGGTCTCGCTCACGAGATTTCTCCGCTCGGCCCTCTCGTCAGAGATCACCTCCAAAGAGGGCTTCGTGAGGGTTCTTGCCAGGGGACAGGGTTTAGGGTTTAGGGGGGTTTAGAGTTTAGGGTTTTAGGGGTTTAGGGGTTTAGGGGTTTAGGGGTTTAGGGGTTCAGGGTTCTTACCAGGGGCCTTAGGGGGCTTACATGGGTTTTGTGAGCTTTGGTAGGTTTCTTAGAGGTATTCCTCCAGAATCGAGCTCCAAAACATTGAGGTTGTAGGGTTTAGAGTATTTAGGATGTTTAGGGTTAAGGTCTGCGCGTTGAGGGCTTAGGGCATAGGGTTTAGGGTTCTTGCAGTGTTTAGGGCTGGCTTCGGGACCGGACTCTCCAAACTGCGTCCAGACCAAGAGTGTCCCTGCAATTGGGTAAGGCTTAGGATTTAGGTCTCCGATGGAGGCCCTAATATTCATGGAAGCCTCAACAACCCTAACCCTGGAACCCAAAACCCAAAAACCCAACAATCCTGAACCCTATACATCCCCCAACAAAAAAGGGGCCTTCATAATTAGAATAGTACTATAGGTAATTATTGAGGCCCCTATATTATACATCTGCAAACCCTAGATCCCCAAGCCCTAAGCGGCACCGACTGGTGGCTGGCATGCGTGAAGCCTCTGTAAGGATGGGCCGCAGCAAAGGGTGCAGGGCCGGCGACAGCACTAGGTACTTCTACTCTGGCTACTTACTACTTGTGACTAATGTAGGGGCCTTAATAATTACCTATGCTATTTCGGTGGCTCCTTATTATAATAATAGTCTAATTATATAATACACCCCAAACCCTATGCTAAATATTAAGGCCCCGATGTTACCCCATGAACCGACGATCCGAAACCCACCATACTTGCAACTACCCTTGCCGAAGACTTTACTTTTCGACTTGCAGGGCCCTCTCGCAAGGCCATGTAACGCCTGTGCCTCTCTGCAAACCCCACCCTAACCCCTAAACCCTAAACCCTAAACCCTCTGTTCAAACCCCGAAATGCCCCTAAGGACAAACCCCGCAAACCCTGGTCAGGTTCTGACGGGAGCTCATCTAATCGAGCCCATAGCTTTAAAGGGCAGCCCATTATGGAACCTCATCGTACCCCTTAAAGGGCACCCTACCATAGAACCCGATAGTACCCCTTAATCCCATGTCGGACGCCACAAAGAAAACACCCAAACGCAAGGAAAGGCTGCTCCGCCTTCTCCAACATCGCCACGCGCTGGGCGTGGGACTTTTGCTCCACCTGGCTGCCAGAAACCCAGGAACCTTCAGGTGTAGGGATTTAGGGTTTATAAGGTTTAGGGATTTAGGGTTTATAGGGTTTAGGGATTTAGTGCTTATAGGGTTTAGGGATTTAGGGATTATAGGGTTATAGGGATTTAATGTTTATAGGGTTTAGGGATTTAGGGTTTATAGGGTTTAGGAATTAGGGTTTATAGGGATTTAGGGTTTAGGGTTTAGGGTTTAGGAATTCACGGTTTAGGGTTACCCTAAGCCCTAAAGTCGAAACCGCAGATAACAGGAACACGGATTGCCGGACAGCCGCGATTCCGAAACCCCAAACCCTAAAAGCCTAAACCAGGCAATGTAGGGGCCGAAGTCATTAGACTAGGATGCGCTTCAAGCGTTCCTATAAGGGGTACTATAAGTTAGACTTTGATGCATATTGTACTAGACTCCTAGAGGACTACCATGGGATGCCGTCACAACTATACAAATTAATAGTAATACTATTATTAGTACTAATTTAATGTAGAGGCCTTAATAATTAGAATAGGATTTCGGGTTTAATTATACTATAATTATAATAAGGAACCCCCAAAACCCAATTCTAATTATTAAGGCCCTGCATTACTAGTGGCTCAGGACCCGGTAGTGTCCCTGATGCTATCAAGCCCTCCACCTGCTGCTCCAGAGTCATCTTCTGCATGGCAGACCTCAGCCCAGTTGTCGTTTCGGGCTTGGGGCTTAGGGTGTAGGGTGTAGGGCTTAGGGTGTAGGGTGTAGGGTGTAGGGCTAGGGTTTAGGGTGCAGGGCTTGGGGTTTAGGGTTTAGGGGTTCTCCTTCTTCTCTTCTTCTGAGCCGTAAAGTTCCCTCTAGCATTTAGAGCCTGGGCTTAGGACTTCATGGAGGTGTCTAGGAGTCTAGGATGTTGGGGGTGCTGGTCGCCTTCAGGATTCGGTGTTTTGGGACTTTGGGCTTCTGTCGACTTCGGGATGTGAGGGCTTAGGGCGCCTTGGGGTTCAGGATCTAGGTCTGCCGGTTTGGAGTCTTGGGTGCTTAGCACTCCGGGGGCTCAGGAGGCTGACATGGTACGGAGGCGGGCCAAAGCAGGGGTTTGGCGTTTACGGCTTAGGGCTTAGGGCTGAGGGCTTGGGGTTTCGGGTTTAGCGCGCTACCATCAACAACGTCCATCAACCATGCGCGTGCCATGTGCAGAAGTGGACCGGTAAACGATGGCGGTACTCCCTTTACACCATCAAAGGTTCGAAGCCGTTGACCTTCTCGCAAGTTTAGGGTTGAAGGCACGGGGACCACCAGAGTTCGCCGCAACAGAGCAATACGATGCCACCACCTCTCCCAGAAGTGCCCTCTCATATTTCACTAATATGTTAAATTAACCGTCCATTGCCCTGTCCAGCAGAGCTTGGCGCTTAAGCCTAAACCCTGCCTGCAGGTGCATGGATCATTACGAGCGGGGCCATAGCAAGACATGAGCTTCGAAGCTTCACATCGATAGTACCCTTACTCGAAGACCAAGTTGCTGAGTTTCCCTGGTCCTGTCAGAAAACCCAAAAAGCCAAGAGGCTTGGTGTCACGGAGGATGCTCTCCAGTCGCACCTCCCAGACATTTCAAAGGTCAAAGCTCCAAAACGAAGCTCAAAACCTAGTAGGCTTAATGGCCAAGCAGGATGGAAGGGGATTTCTGCTGCTACTTCTGCTGCTGTAGCTGCACTTCTGTTCCTCCTGTGCCACTGCTAGTGCCACTGCTAGTGCTACTGCTGCTACAGTACCACCCCTGCTCCTATGGCTGCTTCCTTGCGACGACCGTCGTTGTGAGTGCGATTGCGGCTACAATCACAGCGACCACTTCGCAAGGACGACCAGAACTGTGACAACGGAGACGACCAACACAGCACCACCACGGATATGAGTGCAAATGTCCTGCGATGATACGGAAAACAGCGATAGCAACGATGCCATAAAACAAAAATGGCAAGAAAAGATATCATTCGCACAATCACATAAGCCCTCATCAGTATGCTGATGCTTTTGACGCTGATGAAGCGCCATAGGTCAGTCTTAATACGAACTACTAGTAGTCCATCGTTGTCTTGCTCATCGTCGTCGACCTCCGACCGTAATTGGGTCTCAAGCATGCGTCTTGCAGCCCTGAACACTGCTTCCTGTTAAAGGAAACGGGGAGTTTAGGGTATATAGGGCTTCTATAGGGCTTCTATAAGGTATATAGACCTTCTATATGGCTCCTATAACGGTAACTACCCACCTGAAAATGTCCTAGATCCTGGCAGTCTGAAGGAGAAGGAGCAAAGGCCTTGTTGTTGGTGACGTCTGTCAGCTCCCGCTGTGTGGAGTCAACCTCGTCAGCTTGCCGGCATTGCGGCTGTACACGGCCCTGAACCGTAAACCCGAGACCCACAAACCCCTAAACTAAACCCTAAACCCTAAACCCCAAACCCAAACACCACATCGGGACCCCGGCTCAAACGAACGGGAGCCTCTCGAACTCCATCCATGGCAGGCTCGAAAGCTTCGGGTTTACTTTGGAGGAGTAGAAGACTCAAAAGCGTCAACTTTCACCGAACAACTGCCCAGCATTTGGGGGAAGAGGATGGTCCTGTAAGTTTTAGATGAAGAGACTAGGCCAAGCATAACCGTAAGCTCGCGACTGCCAAGCGGGAGGTGTCCAGCTGCACCACCAAATTCTGCACCTGGAGGTTTTAAGGCACAGGCTTAAACCCTAAACTCTAAACCCTAAAACCCTAAAGCCCTAAAGCCTAAAACCCTAAAACCCTAAACCCTAAAACCCTAAAGCGTTAAGTCCCACTCGGATTCCAGTTCAGGACGTTTCTTGGGCGAGTAATGTACTAAATAATTACCTATGCTTTTTTTTTTTTTTTTT
>CAJNDV010033285.1:26061-71766 GCA_905221635.1 Symbiodinium sp. CCMP2456
AATTTTGACAACCACCCATATGGATTATAGTACCCGAAAGAGGTTGAAAGTTGCCTACTCTACCAGGATTACCAAGTCAAACGAGTACCCAGGCACACGCCATTAAACGCTCAACCCTAGACCAAAAGCAACAGAGCCGCAAAACCTAAGCCCCCCCCCAAGTCCTATGCATACCTACCCTAAACCCTAAACCGTAAGGGCTGCCTTCTTGTAGACCCGGCCATCTGGAAAGCCAAAGCCACAACGGACGCAAACGAAGCATTCCTGGCGCTCCGAAGGTTGGAACTCGGAGGGCGGCTTTGGGCTTAGGGTTTAGGGCTTAGGGTTGTTGGGCTTAGGTAACTATGTTGTACTACGTACTTCCAAGAAAGTCCTACTCGACTTCGTGAACAATACGGTGCAAGATCTAGCAGCTTTTTCTGTTGTTGTGAAGGCCCGACAGTTTTGTTCCCGTCGGGCGGAAACCATTAATCAGTTTGAACCCTAAACCCTTAACCCCTAAAACCTAAGCCTAAACCCCTAACCCCGTAAACCCTAAACCCCTAAACCCCTTAACCCCTAAACCCTAAAGCCTAAACCCCCTGAACCCCTAAACCCTAAACCCTAAACCCCTAAACTCAACTGACCTCGATCATGAAAACGCATATTAGCGCCTCAACCCAAATCCTGAAGCCGAACCCCCACTCCTTCTTAGGGTTAAGGGTTGACTAAGGTATGTCGCAAAGGAGCTTTACACATTCGAATAGGGTTCGGGGGTAATTATGCTATGCTGTAATTACACATGGATATCCGGTGAAATTCTGGACAGTTTTGCTAACTATACCGGCCCCCCATATGAACAGATTTCCCATCTTCATGGCTTAAGGATACTCAAAGTAATGCTGCGACCAAGGGGCGAGGCAGTGGTGTTGTCCCTCGAAGTTCCTCAGGTCGGGGAGGTGGGGGTTTAGGATTAGGGGGACCCTTGGGGATACAGACCCTCTCAATAAAACCCCTCTTAAGAGAGCCAGACCCTAAACCCTAAACCCCTAAACCCCTAAACCCTAAACTCTAAACCCCTAAGCCCCTAAACCCTAAACCCCCAAACCCCTAAACCCTAAACCCTAAACGGTTAAGAAAGGGACCCCCTCTTAAGGGTCTCCCCCACCTCGAAGAGTTGGGGACGACCCCGAAGATCCGGGTAGACCCCAAACCCTGCAAAAAGACGACGAAAAAGGCCCAAGGGACTTAGGGTTTAGGGTTTAGGAAAGTTATAAGTCAGGTCAGAATTAGGGTAACCTCACTTCGGGGACTTCTTTTTCTCAATACTTACTAAGTCCCCTGAGATTTGAAGCAGGTTGTGGCCTCATGCGCACTGGACATTACACTCAAACCGAGTAGGAGTAGGTGCTTGGAAGAGAGTTTTGGCCAGAAGTTGAAGGGCTAACAGGGCTCTGTAAGGGGCAGATGCAGTTGGACGAGCGTTTAGAGGTACACTTCTCGGAACACGAGATACGACCCCCACAGGAAAGAGTCACTACGGCTAGGGTTTAGGGGTTTTGGGTTTCGGGTTTAACACGGGCTTTAGGGTTTATAAGCTTAGATGTTTAGGGTTTAGGGGTTCAGGGATTTCGGGCTTAGGGTTTAGCAAACGAGGCACATCGATCGCCCGTGGATGACCTTCTGGCAGGTGCTGCCTAAGTCCGCAGATTGCCGCATGACAGGTCGAAGCTTTGGAAACTGCTGCTGTAGAGAGACTACCTGGACCCTTAAGAACCTCCCTTTTTAGGGTTCCTTATTATGATTTCCTTATAATAGATATAGGTCCCTAAAAAGGTAGGTTCTTTGGGGTCTAGGTAACTCATAAGAGTCAAGCTGCTAAACTCCAAACCCCCAGGCCCAAGTTGTCTAACCAAAAAGGCTGGCAGGGCTCGCAAGGATCGGACAGTGATTCTAACAGCGTCAATACACAAGTTATAGGTCCAACACTCGCGATTCTAGATCTTCCGCGGCAGGGTGGGGAACTGGTCAGGGGCCACGAGCTCATTCTGGAACCCTGAAACCCATTTCAGTGCTGTTCGGCATTCGCTCTATGATTCCATGCCCTCAGGCCAGTGTAAAGGAGCACCCCAAGCCCCCGGATCCCATACGACCCTCAACACAAAGATCCCAGAAGCCCCAAGCCCTAAGTAACCCCAAGCCATATGAAAGGGACGGGCAGAGAAGTCTTGCAAATGTTAACCCTAAACCTTAAAAAGCCCCTACACCCTAAGCCCCGAACCCGAACACCCTACAGCCCTAGCGCCCTAACACCCTAAAAAGCCCTAAACCGTTATCACCGAACCCTTATAGATCCCTCATGGGCCCTCAAAGGAGTTCTTTTCGATCCCTTAAAGGAACCCTGAAACCCAAAGGGCTTCTCAACGCTTTATAAGGCCCTCAACCCTAAACCCGAAGAGCCCTAAAAGCCCCATAAGCCCCTAAACCCTAAGAGTCCTAAGAGCCCCGTAAGCCCTATAAGCCCTAAACCCTAGAAGCCCTGTAAGCCCAAAAAGCCCTAAACCCTGAGCCCCTAAGCCCTCTAAGCCCTACACCCTAAGCCCCTAAGCCCTAAGCCCTAAACCATAAACCCTAAACCCTATACTCCTGAATATTTCCCTAGGAGCCCTGAGCCCTCAACCCTGACAGCATCTGAACCGCACAGGCCAGAGGGACACCGGTGAGAGAGGCAATCCTTGCAGAAGATTTTGCCGGGCATCTCCTCAGTGCGGCTTCGGGTTCCGGTTTGGGGTTTAGGGTTTAGGGATTAGTGTTTTAGGTTTTGGGGTTTAGGGTTTAGGGCTTAGGGTTGAAGGTGCTTTGCAAGGTTAAGCCTCAGCTGGGAGTTTTAAGATTCAGGCTTCGGGTTTATGTTTTAGGGCACACCCAACCCCTAGCACACCAGCGGCAAGACATAATGGGCCTTTTACGAGAACAAGGTTTTTGGACTGTAGCGGGTTACTATGGCCAAATGTCCCAACCCCTAATATTGGACCTCGCTGTGATTCCCAGCAGCCCGTGAAGTGTAGGCAGTCTCCAGCTTGACGTGACAGCTGCTGCAGACAAAGCAGTCGTTGCACCAGTGCTTGCCGTTGAAGAATCCTGCCACGAGGTTTAGGGTTTAGGCTTTAGGGGCCTTTCCTAGAATGCAGTACCTTTCTTGGTTCTCCTATTTTGCAGTTAGGATCCCAAAATAGGAGACTAGGCAGTCAACAACAAGTATCCCAAAATAAGACACCAACGTAACCAACAACAGGTACTACGTCATAGTGTCTGGGTAGGATATGCAAGGTTTAGGGTTTGAGGTGGATTCAGCCTATGGGGTTTAGTGCTTAGGACTTGAATTAGGGACAAGGGATGTTGAGTTCAAATCTTAGGCTTCACGGTTCCACAAGTGCCAACCCTGGATCCCACACAGATCGTCTCACTCATGGAGAAGTCAGACGGTTGGAACATCACCCTCTTCCTGCTCTTGACATAAGCAAGTATCCCAAACCCTGGCAGAGATCTTCCATAGTCTGTGCGCGGTGAAGGGTCTTTTGGGGTCAAGGATTTCATTCTGCTGGCTCTGTGCGTTGTGCAGCAGCGTGAAATTTCGAAAGATCGCCATGAAGAAGCATAGATGTTGAAGGATGGCTTGACATGTTAATGTGCTGCTATCAAACCCCATACCTGTTATGGGTTCTGGAAACATACTTCCAGCACAATCATCCCACCCGAAACCCTAATGCTCCGATCGTCGTATATATGTGTTTGAACCCCCTCCCCGGCTACTGCTACTGTTGATGGACAAAATCCTGCATGACCTTATATACCTAAACTATGGGATTTTATGGTGCTCTACTATATTTTGGGTCATGCAGAATTTTGTCCCTAAACCCTAAACCCTAAACCCTGAACCCTAAACCCTAAACCCTAAACCAACCATAAACCCTAAATTAGAACCAGGCCTCCAGTCGTCATGGGTCGCTTGCACTGCGAGCAAACTTCAATGGCGCACGTCTCGCAGAGACGCTTCCCGTGCTTCTTGTGAACGCGCCTGGGCTTCCAGGGTTTAGGGTTTAGGGTTTAGGGTTTAGGGTTTAGGTTCCACCTATAAGCCCTAGAGTTTTAGGGTTTAAGGTTTCGGGTTTATAAACCCTAAAAACCCTGAACCCTAAACCCCCAAGCGCATTGTGCTTCTAATTACGCAGGAAGACTGTCAACGTCTCCGGGCGCAGGCTTCCAGACTTGGGCTGGCCGGTTTGCAGTTCAAAGGGTTGTGGCGTTGAGAGTTTCGGATATAGGGCTAGGGTGTGGGATTTAGCGTTTAGGATTGTGGTGTTTAGAATTTGGATGGCCTTGGGCTGATCTTTTTCTTTGTCGACGCTTCCCTAAACCCTAAACCCTGAACCGGGTCGGCGCTTCGAGTGTGAGGTGCACTTGAGTGCAGGTTTCTGAGGATCAGCACCAGTCGTCGGGGGCATGGCGCTTATCATAGGACACTGTCATATACAACTATATAGGCACCCTAAGACGGTGGTATACTATAGGGCTTAGGGCTCAGGGTGTTCAGACCTCTTTGGGACTCGTGACGGAGAAATCTCGTAGACATCGGCAGCACGCACTCTGAGCAGGGCTTCTTAATCCTTGCCCTGACATCCACCGACCTGCATTAGCGGCCTTTCTGAAATAGCCAAACTTGCTTTTGAAGGGGTGGCTTTCCATCATAACCAGGAAATGTGTAAGGAAGATTGCTACTGCCTACCCGACCCCGACAGAATATTATAGAATCAAGGCGTAGATGCATTTCAAGGTTCAGCAGTGGGTATATGTGCGGTCGTTGGTGCCGTTATTACGGTTTGCAAGTGGCTAGCTATGACTTCATCTCTCATCCCAACACGTGATGGAATATGTGTTCTAAGCTCGAGATGAAGTTTCCAGTATGCAACGCCTTTAGACGCCAATCTACTGTGTGGTGCCAATCAGACTTGATGATCAAGAAGGTAGGGTCTGCAAACCAAGCTTAAGGCTTCAAGGATTGCAGAATCCGTCAGCGGTTTTACCTGAAAGCTGAACTTGAACCTGATCCCTGCCGCCCTACACCTGCAACCCTATCCAAGCCATACAAAGAACCGAGGTGCCTAATTCTGACCTCATTCTTAAGTTAGGGTTACTGCCTATGCGATCCGGCCCTGCCGAGCTACTGCACCGGCTCTCCGCAGTCCTGGAGAGGATTGGGATTTGGGCTTAGTGTTTAGGGCTTGGGGTTTCGGGCAGTTTAGGATTTAGGGTTTAAGGCTTAGGGTTTAGGGTTCAGGGTTTGGGATCTAGGGTTCCAGAGGCCTTGTCTCCTGAGTGACCAATAGCTTCATGCACCTGCAGGTAGCGACCATAGACATACTGGGTCTTTCGTTTTAGTGCAGTTAAGAACTGTCCCGATGAGCTTCATAACAGAGAAACAACTTGGTCTACCTGCTGTAAACATGTGTTTTGTTTTCCCCCGGGTTTTTGAGCTCTCCGACGCACTTTCGGCGTTTTCCAAACTAAGGCACCTTCCCGTTGCACGTGCTTTTGAGATCTACCTTTTAGGTGCGACGGTGATGATGCTGATGTCTGCTGAGTATGACGATGCTGTTGACCCTGATGCTGCTGATGATGATGGTGACCAAGAAATGATGACATGATCAGGAAGCGTGTCAATATTGGGCTGATGATGCTGATGATGACGAAGGTTAACGGTTAAGCCATGTCAAGCCAATGTTGGCGATTACGATCACTACAACAACGTTAATCATGACGGTGATGATCAGCACCATCATGATTGTGATGATGCCCGACTAAATCCTCTGACTGAATTCTCGTCGGACATGTCTGCAGGTGTGGGCATACTTTTCGCGTGCGTTCTTGTGCACCTATTAGAGTTTAGAGCTAAACCCTAAACCCTGCAAAAAGGTGCGACGAGGGAGAGTTAGCCCGTAGCCTCAAAGTATACACTATCTGGGTGCACGGACTCGCAGGGTTAAGGGTCTAAAATGTTGCCTTAGTGTTTAGAGACTTCGCCGTTTCCGGATTCAGCGTTCAGACTGGATGGTCCCAGGTTGTAACGCTGCTGTAGCCCATGGATCACGGATGTACACGACAAGAAGCAGCAGGCAGCCGGGTGGTGGTCTCCAGCGAGTTTGGGCGTTTGAGCTTCGTAGTTACGAGTTTTAGGCTTTTGTGTGCTATGCTGGTTTGTCCGGGTTCTGAGGTGAGTTATCCGGTGCTGACTACAGGCAGTGTCCTTTCTGTCGCGGCTTCGGCCTTGTTCTTTACTGCCCCATCGTAAGGTCCTAGCCATCAAGCACAAAAGCTGAAGGCCTCATCAGATGATCGAGCATAAGATTCTCGCTGCAGCCCTCCCGGTGCTGTCCTCGCAGGTGAGGCACTCTGGGTGGTACACGTTGCCATCGAAGCGCATGTACCTGGGCGTCTGAACCCCTAAACCCTAAACCAGAGAAGGAACATCAGGCAGTCTTCAGCTACATCCTGAAAGTATGGAACCTCTTGGTAAGGCAGAAAATGCACGGTTCAGGCTTGTTTCTCCGTTCTTGTGTATAGAGTTACATAAGCCATCATGTTCAGTTTCACTTGCATCGAACCCCTGTCACTCGCCAAAGCCGAAAGTCGCTGATCCACAAAGCAGCGCCAAAACCCAGCACGAATCATTAAAAGCTGGCAGACGAAATCTCAAACGTCCCAGATGTAGTGCAGCAACGGGGGGGGCCGGGGGGGGGGGTTTGGAACCGGCGGTGGGGGGGTTGCGGACACCTCGCGGTTTTGCTGTGTCATTTTTTCCCGGGTCGTGTTCTTACCAAGCTCGGTCTCTGAGAGATCAATGCGGCACAAATGCCCACACTCGACATATATATATATATATGTGTATATATATATATATACTACATGAGTATGTATATATATATATATATATAAACAATCAATGTCAAACAAATAAACCAACAAATATAATCGCATAAACATATAAAGTGAACAAATAAATGGACATACCAATACTTATCAGATAATTAAACAGTCGAATGAATAAGCCAAAAACAAAAAACAAGGCCAAGCAAACAATCGTATACATTATGTGTATATATATATATATATACATAACTTTATTTATGTGTCGGTTTGTTCCTTTCATTTATGTATGTGATCTGTTCATAACGAGTATACATATATATATATATATATTTATTTATTTATATTTACTTATACATTTATACATACGATCCCAGCGGCATCCAACTCCCATCAAGCCCTTCGGAAATCCGACATTAACCCTATCAAAAGCCAGTGCAACCCCTACAAACTGTCCTATCGAAGAATGCAGCATGGTCGACATCAAGGCTGTGAACGCATACAGTAGTCATCATCCACACTGATATTTCAACAGGAACCATGCAGCCGCAAGTACAATTTCAAATTAGAGGGGATCAGTCACGGTTCGGGGTACTGTACAGAGTACGAGGAGTCACTAGAAGATTCCGCAAGTTGCACACCCCCTTTGCGATTCAATCGCCACTATGTCTTTGTGTGCTTATCCTAATCTCTTTCTCACTGTCTCTCTCTCTCTCTCTCTCTAATTGTGTGCACAATATACATACATATGTATACATATATATACTATACACACATACTTAAGCTTGTCTCGCCTCTTCCTCTCTCTCTCTCTCTCTGTGTCTGTGCGGATATGTACACACATTTGCGCAACTAAGTATAGTAATACACATATTCACGTTCACTGGTCTTACGTTTGCTAGCTTCTGCTTATACTGTATACAGCTACCTATTTCTGTCTTCGTATCTATCTTTGTACATTTACAGATATAGCTTAATATATGCATACGCAGCCGTCATCGTCTCACTTATATATGCATCTCCTACGATTTATTCGCCAAGCTCAGAACAACTCCTTGCAAAAGCCTTCAGAAACTCACCCTCGACTCGGAAAAAAACCTCTTCGCAACGTACAGAGCCCTTAAACAAATCTCTCGTAGGTTCAGGGTGCAGGGTTGCGGCTTCGGGCTTAAGTTCAAGGTAAGGGTTTCTGCTTAGGGTTTAGGGTGTGCGGTTTAGGGTTTAGGAGCCCTATACACCCTCAAACACCACTGCTCCAAACTAAAACCCATTAAACACATAATCGCTCGAACAATCCTGAAGCCGTCGCAGAACCTCGAGCTCTTTAGCCTAATGTGGGGGCCTGAATACTTCGAATGGGGTTTTGGGATCGATTATACCATAAGTACAATAAGGAGCCCCCAAAACCCTATTCCACTTTTTTAAGGCCCCTATATTAACACCTCAAAGCTCGGAGACACAACCCGGAAAGCCTCCCTACTAAAGCCCCGAGCCCTAGTAGTAGCATCCCCAAACAAAGACCATATCTCCCGAACACTATTCTGAGTATGGAGGGCCCTGTATTACCGTAAATCCCTAACCCGATATGGCTATCATCTTAGCACAAAGAAACCCCGAACCCTTAACCTCCAAACCGATTAGGTTCCCATATTCCTTAGGGGTTTTGTGGTTTCCTTAGTCTTTGCTACAAATACGCTTTCTCTACTACATCCCAGTACCCTAGTCTAATCAACCCCCAAATCCCCGAACCCCCACTAATAAACCTACTGCGCCATACATCCCAAAACCATACACCCCCCCCTAAACCCTAAATTAAATCCACAAAACGGGGCCAAGCGGCTTTCCCTCGAGCTCTAGGCCGCATTTCGTGCAGCGCAAAGGCGCCATCGCGGGCGCCGGGGCGACGTGTCTTCCGGAAGAACTCTGCGGTTTGGGGCAGAGCCACGGTTTAGGGTTTAGGGTTTAGGGTTTAGGGCTTGGTATTATGGGCTGCAAGTTGGAGCTGTTACAACCTGTAAGTATAGAGCTTAGGAGTCAGGGTTTGGTAGGGTATTAGTAAGGAGCTAAGGTTTAGCGTTTCAGGATAAGGGCGTCGGGTGCCAGGACATCTGCTTGAGGCCTTTGTTGGAATGATGTTCTGAAACAGCTACATGCTCTTTGAATGCGAATAGTACCTCAAGAACTGTGGCTTCAAGAGTTACGGGCTCTACATGCTGGGGGTGGGGGTGGGGGGTGGGAGAATACCTGAGTAGGGCTTTGCTGCGAAGTCCAGCATCCAGACCGTTGAAACACGGGATGAACATGTTTTCTGGGGGTCCAGCTTGTGCTTCTTCCCTCAATTATGCAACTATAAACATCACTCGTATTGGGCTTTGCAGGGTGCAGTGCTGGCCTTGCAAGGTCTGCAAAGTGCTCGTGGTTCGGGTTCTGGTGGTGATGATACATAGCACGCTAGACTCTATATGTCAGGTTCTGGCTGAATACCGTCACTGAGTATTCATGATCTTCGCAGCAAGGTCTGAGGCTGTTGCATCCGAGTTCTTCCGGAGAGGCGCTGGCTTCAATATGGCTACAGAGCCCATGCGAGCACACCATGCAAAGGCAGACATCTTGAATCCCGGATTCTTGAACCCGAGACTTCCGAACCACAAAAACCGTACTGTAAACTCAACAGAAAGTGAACGAGTCTAGCACGAAACTGGTCTTGACATAACGTCCCAAATACGAGAACCGATCACTTCCGATACTTTCGAATAAACCTTCCGGCATATACTTGGGTTGCAGTCAGCGCGGCAGGGTTGGTTGTGCTTCCTGTACAACGTACTTGTAAGCGGGGCTGAGGGTGTGGCCTAACTTTAAATAATAAACATATATGTAGAGAGAGAGAGAGAGACCTCAACGATTACAACAGGGAATTGAAATATATGTGATACGTGTAGAAGCGGAATCGAAGAGGACATTGCAGAATATTCCGACCCGTATACTACAGGCGTATATGGACTCGCGCAGTCGTTGTTATTTTTTCAAGCTTTGGGATGTTTTCTTCAGGTGCCTACAACCCAAAAGTGTTTGTGTCTGCTGGTGACTGGTGGGATTCCTTCTCGAGAAGTCCCCGGACGGGTAGGGTTTAAGGTTTTGGGGTCCCTCTGGCTGATGACTGAGTGGCTACTGTGACCCTGACAAACTATGACTGAGGCCATGAAGGCACAGTACCACGAAGGCTCCGGTGCTATTGCTGGCACAAGCTTATACCGTGCAGGTATACATCAAAGTTCACATCCGTCTTATGCTTTGCTCCGTAGACGTGGGCTGAGTGTGCATCTACGGATCCAGCGAAAGGTGGAAGCCAAAACACAAACACCCCCGAAGAAACCGCTGATGTTGCCCAAGACCGAGGTATAGGGCCCTTCGTGATTAGCATCGGGTTTGGGAAATCATCCTAATATCAATGTTAAAGAATAGTATGGGTAATAAATCTTCCGGTGTCAAAATCACATCCCTGTAGCTGCACGAAGCAGGAACAGGACCTGCAAAGTCCCATGCAAGTGATATAGGGGCGTTAATGATTAGAATAGGGTTTTGGGGCCCAGTATACTACAGTCATGATAAGGACCACCCCCGCCCAGAATAGGTTATTTTTGAGGCCCCTATATTAAGTACGCGAAGCATGATGGTCTGAACTTACAGCCCTTGATCCGAAGCCACAATACGGTTGATGATATAAGTCCTGCATTACCCCTAGTAAGGAATATAGGGTGTAGGGCTTAGGGGCCGAATAAACAATATACCATAATTCCGATGGTTTAGGTCCTTAAGGGTAATGCAGGGTTTATTCCGTAGTATTGAACAGTTTTCTCGAAGCTTGCCGAATCCACCGCATGAATGCTGCTGCACAATCGATGATCTGGGAAGGTTCCTGACGCAGAAGCCTCGACACGAGGGTTTTGCAAAGTGACAACAGTAGCACTGTGAAGAAGAACCCACCAGCAACTGCCGCGGTCTCAAAACATCTGATTTTGGAACCTTCCCCGGTCAGCACATGTACAGTGAAGATGCTTTTGCTCTATGCAGCACGCGGGTGATGTTTTACGGAACTGTTCTCGAATTTTGTTGTGCTGAAACCCCGAACCCGGATCTCTGAAGCAACAAACCCTGAACTCGTGAGCTTTGACACCATCGAATCATCAAAGTGCTACAACGCCTGAACTTACACCCTGAAAACACACAGAAGGCCGGTACCGTAACCCTTGAACCCTAAACCCGATTTGGCGATCACATCTCCTAAGTGGGCCCCAGCATTTGGCAATTCCGATTCATCGTCTTTCTTCAATACGCCACCTCCCTTGGCGATACCGGTTGACCACACATTTTAAACTCGCCTCCTCATTCAGCGATTGGGTAAATCTCATGCACAAACCCGCCCTCTCCTTTGGTGATCTTGGCTCACCACATTTCTAAATGCGCCCCCTCATTTGGCATACTTTCATCCCACCCTCTGATGTTGATCATGGATGTGGCGACAAAGAGAGCGAAACGCCCCACCTCAGTACCCAGTACCCCCAGACATCATATCGTGCTAGAGTTGCGGTCATCTCCCCTCCATTTCAGACCGGAACTTGGTTGACTTGTAGATGATTTCAATAACGAGCACAACAATCTTGCCGACAGCTGTTGTGGCTTCGGTGGGCGTATCGGGATGTGCTAGCGGCTCGTTTGCTTCCTTGCTGCTTTGCCTGCCTGGCTGGCTGCCGGCCTGCCTGCTAGCGAGGCAGCACGAACAAATGCCCAATGCCCAACAACAACGGACAATACATAAAACATACCCCCACCCCTAATTCGAGGGTACGAGGAAGGTTTCGGTCTTGTCCAGCCCAGCCTTGCTTCAAACCCTGTAGAATACAGTAGGGTTCGAGGCTTAAGGTCCAAAGCCCAAAACCCTAAACATCAGCCCAACGGCTTCAGAATACCAATTCGCTAAACCCAAAACTCCTTGTACCGTAGGCCTCCCGCACACATCAATCAAGACTGGTGACACTCAACAACATCACGTTGAGCATGCCCACTCGCGAAAGCTGTGTCACCCCTTTCATACACCATCTGCTTTCGATCAGTGCGCAAAGGATCGGCCATGACTTTCGCAGCCTGCACAATTTAATTTTAACCCTTACCCTCAAACGACTCATATTTGAAGGCTTTTGGGCCCAAAGACCCTATTATGTAAGGCTTTTGGGCTATTTCGATGCTAAGGGTAAGAGACATGAGTGACTCGCCACCGTTTGGTTGAAGCCAAGGCGCCGATGCAGATCTCTGTCCTATTTGCGCCGGTAGAATGTCAAGGGTCTAATGTTGTGGCTTACCGGATGAGTCTTTCTTCACCGTCATTCGTATGCTTGGTTCCGTCCGGTTTGTCGCCAATGCTTGTCATGATGACATTTTTTGTTATGCTTATCGTTAGGATGATTTGCCTTGACCACCCAAACACCCCCAGCGAGCTTACGCGCTTTGCATCTTGACCTCCCGACATTCTGGCTCCCGGGACGGATCCCTGTCTGAGAAGGTCTTGGGCGAGATTACTGAGCAAGGGGCATGTAGAAGTGAACAAACGTATGTAAAGACATTCAACTTGTTCCTTTTTTCATGTAGCTGCACTTATGTTAAACGCTGTAACTTAATGCAAGACCCGCTTTCAGGATTTGATCTTGTTAAGCGGCTTGTTAAATCCTCGCCCGTCGGTTCGATTGTTTTGAACAAGCTAAACACTGCAAACAGCATCTCAGGAGATAGCTGATTTAAATTCCGGCTGATTATAAAGCAATCTCCATACAGTAAATTCGGGGTCGTTTTGAATTGAGGCTTCGATAAGGGCTGCTATGACTATGTCATACATGCATTGCTGAAGGACTGGGAGTGTGGAGGCTGAGGGGTTCGAAATACTCCTTTGGGCTAAGTTCGACTTCCCATGAGGTGCCAGCATCTTCTCCAGTGCACATGCTCTTGCTGTAGCACGCAGCTTTTGGGTTTAGGGATTTCGTCGTGGTCCGCACTTGCGCGCAGGCCAATCACGCAGGACATGGAGGTCTCAGACAGGATGCACGAACTGGCCTCCTTTCGACAGCATTTTGTGTTTTAACCTGTATAGTCTCCAGATGGGAGTTACAGACAAGCATTGGGTTTCAGAAGGGCTCTACAGCTCTTTTGCGCATTATTATTGAAGTGTCGTCTTCCAGAAACATATAGATCTAAGAAGATGGGATAGGTCGGTAGCTGGAGACAGTCGGCACTGAGGGTGCCGACTTCTGCGTGCATCCCACATAACCTCCATGACATGAAAAGTTGGCCACGTCGTCGCAAGCTCCTCCCCACTGCCTAAACTCTACTTGGGGATCCCACGCCTATTGCATTAAGGGTCATACCCTATAGTTAATAAGGAGTTCATAACCTACTATGTTGCAGGGCTTGGGGCATCTAAATATACCTGAAGAAGTCCGGACGAGTATGTGAGAGTTTATGTGGAGATTTCAAGGCTAGAATGTTCACTGTAGTTTAAACCCAACGCGGCCTGAAGACGACAGCCTCAACTGGAATCACATGGTCCCTGCCCGGTGATTAGGCATTTACGCTTGAAGGATCAAAGCCCTAAACCCTAAACTGTCCTAAACCGTATTACTTAGGCATTTAAACCCTAAACCCTAAACCGTGTGCTTGAAGGAACGCAGGACTTAGCAAGCAGCTTACAAGTAGAGCTAGAGGTCTCGCAGAGCCCATGTACCTTAAGGCTTAGGGTTTAGGGTTTAGGGTTCAAGGACCACACGAAACCTGAAAAAGCTTATGGTTCATGTAAAATACAGGGTTTGCAGTAAGTATAAGATGCAGAGTTACACGGCATCATTTGAACCCTAGCCTCAAGGGGTTGGGGTTTGTGAAAAACTCATTCGGTAGGCTTTGCGGACAGATGCGTGCAGTATAGAGCCTTAGCGATTAGAGTTGGAACACAAATTTGGGGGGGTATCTTATACGAGAATCAAAAAGGGGGGGCCCTGCATAAGGAATAGTATGGGTAAGTCTCCCTAAGCCCTAAACCCCTAACCCCTTCAATGGTATGGGTATATGGTTCCGACCCATTTGTGGACAAAGGACAACTTGGATATAACCCCTGGTAAGGGCGACTTCTTAAGTGGAAGCTCTTGGCTTCGTCAGCTATAGGTTTAAGGCTTAGGGCAGCTATAGGTTTAGGTTTTAGAAGTTTATGGTTTGCTGTTCCGGGTTTGGGGTTTAGGGTTCCGGGTTTAGGGTTTAGGCCCTTGGGGTTTAGGAACCCATGTTCGCCTTCCGTCCGGGTGAGCCTGATTGGGGTGCAAGACCCAGAGCTTTGAGGGGTCAAAGGTCCAACTTACAGGGTTCTAGGGTTTCGGGCATTCGGAGTATAGGTTTTAGGTAGGTTTAGGAGTTCAGGGGCTGGGGCTGAGATGATGAACTTGTTGCTAGAGAGTTGGGATTGGATTCCCGAATCAGATCGCTGCTATGTGCCCCACGAGAACCCTAAGCCTTAATCCCGACTAAGCACCCTACTTGTTCAAGCCCTTGTTGGCTTCGCGGGATCAGCCGTCAGTGTTTGGGCTTATGTGACATGAACCTGATTTTTGATCCTAGAAACCCGGCATAGCAACTTCACAATCGTGCGCGGAACTTGCATGAAGAGCAGCTTTTCCTGCTCTAGAACTCGTCCACTGAAGGACCCTCGGCACTTGCGACCTTCTGTAACCCTTCTATGTTGACCCGAAGCGCTTATAAACTTCCAACCCCTAAACCCTACACTGTAAACCCTAAAGGCCTAAAGCTGCATGGGGCTTCCTCCAGAGGACGTACTGCTTTAACAAGTAGTATCGAGCCAGTGGAGCCGCCAAATTCAGATCGATCTTCCCAAGTGTCACTCCGGCATTTTTGTCACGAGACCTTTTTCCTCTTGTCACTCCGGCTTAAGTCTTATATGGCTTAAATTAATTTTGAGGGTTAGGGATTCAAGTTTTAGGTGTAGGGCCGGTGTAAGGTTGTTTAGGTATCGGGTTTGGAGTTTAGGGGCTTTGGGTTTAGGGTTTACAGGCCATGTGAGGACTAAGACCCTAACTAAACCCTAAACGTCTTACCTGGGCGTGGAACTCTTGTTTCTGGACGCGTAGCCCCGTCGTACGAGGAGCTTCAGTGGCCAGAATAGGGATCCATTAAAGGGTTCCTTTGATCAGCTGGAAGGGTTATCAGAGGGGTTTGTACAAGGGCTTGTATAATTGGGAGCAGGGTTTGGAGGTATACTACAGCATAACTATATATGGACTGCGGCTGTATGGGAATGTGGTTGAAGTCACAACGATAAGACATATATTACAACAACCACCGCAGCAAACATAATTGACATTAGCTTCGAGACTAGGAATATGTCTGTTACGCTGAGTACTGATATCAGACACGTCTCGCTGTGCTAGCAGCAGGATGCAAGCAAATTGGTCGTACTACGAGCAGGAACATGAACAGGAGTACGTAATTAGGAGTCGGAGGAGCAGCAGCAGCAGTAACCCAGTTCAGTAGTCTCAGTGACAGGAGGGGTGATAGTCGTAGAGACAGTAGCAGTGCAAAGTCAAAGCACTAACCACATAGTTAGTTCGTCCAGAAACCGGATTAGCTCGGCAGCAATCGCAATACTTCCTTAACAGCTGCCACCGTGATACGACAGAGAGAAATCGTACTACACCTTGAAACAGAAGTCACCACGATCCTGTTACCAATAGTGTCCATAGTCTTGACCCTCCGGAAAGCAAAAAACTGATCAAGATAGCTTTGTCTACTTAGGGCAAACCGGCTAATGGAAACCCGAACGGAACAGATCCATACCAATCTAGGCCCCTCAACCTGTTCTTTTTTGGTACCGTACCATACGTACCCCCTAATTTCATCCATCACCTGAGAAAACCAAAAGGTTTTCTGTGTGGCGAGTACTTGGGTCCAGACCCGGGAATGATCTCAGGACTTGCTGTTTCGCATTGAAACCTACGATGCGGGATGAAGCTTGGGAAGCACCTGATTCAGAATGGCTCCACATGGAAAGGGGAGTTTGTGAGGCTGAAACTGGCGACCTTTGCCAAAAACGGTCCTCTCGATGGCCTTATAAGCCTTAAGCCTACAGGGTTTAGGGTTTAGGGTTTAGGGTTTGTCGTGAACGCGGCACCACCTTCGAAGGCAGCCCTACGATGAGCAGCGTATTCCGTGGGGCGCTCAGACAAGATACTGGGTCAGGTGCACTGCTACGAGGGCCGTCTAACCAAGCCGATGATCGTGAACCTGAGACTGTACAGTTACAGTTCCTGAAGTCAAGAAGAGGTCATCTCACAGGCATCGAACATGCACTTGGGTTTGTTGGCAACTTTATTGAAGTTCTGGTTCAATAAGGGCACTCATGAATCAGAGTGCCTTCAATCCCAATATGGACCCAGTCTTGAAGCTCAAGGTCTTAAGCACCCCACCAGAAAGCCCCAAAAGCCGTAAGACCCTAAACCCTAAACCCTAAAGCCCTAAGTTCCTAAACCCTAAACCCCTAAAGCCTTGAGGCCCCAAAGCCCCACACCTGTAAGGGTTCAGGGTTTAGGGTTTATAAGCTCAGGGTTTAGGGTGTAGGGTTTAGGCAATGAGGCTTTCGGGTAAAGCCCTAAAAATCCGCTATCGCGAGAACTCCTCGGGCAAGGTTACGCTTGGTAAATGCATTCGGCGGACGCCAGAATCCGGAGACGTGCAGACATTTCCTCAGGCTGGTGGGGTTTAGGATTTCGTATTTGAGGGTCTAGGTGTCTAGGGTTTAGGGGTCTGGGGAGGGGTTTAGCGTTGAAATCTACATAGGTTTATTGGCTATTGACCGGAAAGATATATGTATGTAGTTGGTGTGCACCACATTTGCTGTTGCGCAGGGCCTAAACCCACACAAATCCTAATTAAAAGATCGAACTCTCGCACACTTGCTGCTGCTGCCGCTGCCACTGCTGCTGTCTGTATGACTCATTACGAATGTAGGGGTTCCTTATGACAATTATAGTATAACATACGCCAAACCCTATTCTAATTATTAGGGCCCCTATATCAGCTATTCCCCCTTGTCACTTGTCTCTACCTTCGCTGCGAACCTGTTTCTGAATGTTGTGATGCTGTTGGCTTCGGTGATGGCGCAATGCCGGTCATGTCGGGGTCTAGGGATTAGGGTTTGATGCGGCCTTGATACTAACCCGAAGAAGTGAACGTGCACGTCGCAATCCCTGGAATCCGCAAAAACCACGGTCAAGATGCTTTACATCTTCGGAGACAGGTAGCAGACTGCCACGGCTCCGGTGAGCTTAGAATCCAAAGGTTAGGGGGCGTCAGTCTTCGGGGCTCTATAAGGGATACAACGAGGTTGCCAAAGGTTTTCTATGCGGGTTCCTGTAAGGTTTTGATGCGGTATATCTTCAGCCCTCATGCTTAAAACGCTATGACTAGGCGAAGTGCGAGGCTGCACCAAAAGGTTTGATGGCAGCGATGCATACACGACACGACTGCAGGGGTAACCCGCCCACCAAGTCAGCTCCATAGTCCAAGGATGTCCAAAGAGTATTACGGTTTAGGGTTTCGGGTTTAGGGCTTAGGGTTTAAGGTTTAGGGTTTAGGGTTTAGCGGTTTAGGGTTTAGGGTTCAGGGTTTAGGGCTTTGGGTTTGCATGAACAGGTGGCAGTCTGAAGGAACCGTATGGGTCCAAGCACCGAAATCTGCAAAAAACGCTCCCAAAAGACATGCCCACAGTACCACTGACCCTAAGGGTCCATGTAGCCAAATAGAGATACTTTGGCCTTAAAGCAGTCCCTATATAAGTACTTTGGGGCCAATGTATATACTATTTGGGTACATGGACCCTCAGGGTAAGTTACCACTACCGTAAACTGTCTATACTCCTCCCAAACACTATTCTACAAATACGAACACCCAGGTATCTAAATCAATAGGTACTTGTGGCCCTTACGGAAAGCAACGGTCGGCACCTAGCAAAGCGGAGGCCAATTTGCTCCAGGAGCCCAGCAACGTCCATAAATCGGTGTTTCGGCTCTACTTGTGGAGAGTTCTACAATTTTAGAAGGGTTCGGGGCTTTTGGGGCTTCAGGTTGGCAACTACGGTTCCATCCAGTACAGCACGAGTAAAATCCTTTGACTGCTCCTTTCAGCGGAGTTGTTTGAATCATCCGCGGGATCCGTGACCACAACTCAGTAAACCTGAACCGCGAAACCACTCCTTCCCACGCGACTCTCCGTTTTACTGTGCCTATTATTTCCCATTAAGACCTCAACAGCCTAAGAGCCCTAAATTGCAAGCCCTACCTTAACCCCAAATAACCTACCTTTTAAGGACTTATATAAAGAAATCATACTAAGGAACCCTAAAAAGGCAGGTTCTTTGGGGTCCAGGTAGCCCTAGAGCCTCATAGTCGGACATGGGCCCCTGAAAAATCTCGGGCGCGGCTTTCCAGAGCTCTTCTGCGGCTGTGACTTTGGCTTTTCGATTTGGGGTTCAGGGCTTTTGGTCCAGGATCAGGGTTTAGGGTTTGGGATTTAGGGTTTAGGGTGCAGTATAGACCTTTAGGGTTTAGAGTTTCGTAACCCTCTGAATTGTTCAGGGTTTCAATATTGCTCTTCATGTAGCACGCCACCGAAAGACACCGGGCTCACTCATCAGGGCTCCGCATTGAGGATGGAGTTTGAGGGTTAAAGATTTTTCAACTCAGATCTAAAGATCAAATTGAACCCAAGCAAGACGCGAAGACCTAACGGGGTCAGATCGGCAAGTCCGGGGTTTAGGGTTGGTAGATGTGATAGGATTTCGTAGGACTTTATGGCTTTGTTGGGGAAATGCCCAGCTTATCACTGAGTTTCGGAATACGCCTTGGACTAGGTAGGGCGCCTTACTGTGCTAAGAGATCCAGGTATTTCCTGAATCACGCGGTTTTGGGCTGTCCGGGTCAACACAAGGGCCATCTTGACTGCTTACTTGCTTGGGGGCCCTGATGCCAGCAGAGCCACGAGGAAGAGCTTGGAACAGCAGCAGCCCACCACATGCACAAAAAATGCAATGTTTAAATACGTGGAACTCTCATGCATGCGTGCCACATTGCGTAAGCCTGGCTGGTAGATGCACATGACAGTCGGGTTTGTTGACTACTGATCTCCCATAAAGATATTATGTCCCATCACCCACTTCAAAAGGAGCCCTATACCTTAAGGACCACATGACCCTTGAAGAGGCCACAGGGTGTTTTATGGGCCTTTCTGGAGGTCCTTTTCGGGTTAGTCGGGAGCCACAAGCTCGAGATCCTGATCTGCGCCTAAACCCTACAAGCAGACCAGTTCCGCAGGATTCCGCCCCCAAAGATCCTCCAAGCTTAGGGACCGAATCATCCAGGCTCTATACTCTAAATGTAGGGGCCTAAATAATTACCAATACTATTTTGGGGGTTCCTTATTAGAATTATAGTATAACGGGCCCCAAAACCTTATTCTGATCATTCAAGCCCCTATATTATGCACACTCTTATGATATGATGCTGGTACTCTGAAACCCTATACATGGTACTTGAACCGAAAACGCCTTCAGGGTCCAGGTGGGCCTCGAAGAATCCTCCAACCAGGGAAGCAAGGCCCGACAAGCAGCTCTGCTGGCGCAGCCGGTGGGTCTCTCTGGTCTCGTAGCAGGGCTTTGCGTGTAGATCTTTAGGGTTTAGGGTTCAGGCTCGAGGGTCTTCTTGGGCATCACAACTTAGAGGATTTTTGGCGCAAAATAGCAACCTACACTACGACTATCCTAAGCCCTAGTACCCGATTCTTGGGGGGGCCTTTGGACCCTTAGGGTGCTGTCAGACCTTCCTTTAAGCCCTCGACCCTCAACCCTAGCGGATGGGGGGGTCTAATTAGGCCTGAAGGTGACAGCAACATCGCCCAAACAAAACTGTCAGGCTCTTGAACTTCTCTCCTGCTGCCGGAGACTGCGATCTGTCAGGCAACTCTAAACCCTAAACCCGAAGCCCTAAACCCTAAACCCTGAAACATAAACTCTGTACCCTAAACCTAGACCGCCAGCAGATGAACCAAAGAGACCCGAATTGTGGCAAGGCCTCACTGCGTGCTGCAGCAGGGCTGGGACCTTGACACGTTCGTCTTGGCTTCTGTGTCGGCTAAGACTCAGGGCTTGCGATTTACGGCCGGTGAAGCTTAGGGCCCTCACCAGAGCTCAGGACCTCATGTCAATGTTCATGTAACAGCAATAGGGTTTAGGGTTTAGGGTTTCAGCCGTAAACCAAAAGCCTCCCAACCCTGAGGGTCTTCTGCGGAGCTGGTGATTCTGAAGCTCGACAGGCACTTCTTCCATCAATCCTTTTGCAGAGTTTGGACGTTTGGACCTTAAAGGTATTCAGGCTTTCCTGTTTAGAGCTTGCCCTAATGGTTCAAATACCTGATAATCATCTACTCTCCCAAAGCCCTTATCAAAGTACTATCGTCTCCCAAAGCCCTTATCAAAGTGCTATCCAAACCCCGATATTATCTAATCATCAGGTCCATTGCACCGTTCGAGCCCCATACAAACCCGACGAGACCCGCACTATAGAACCCTTACGAGAATTCCCAGACCCCATTTCCAGGTCCTTTTGAAGCCCTAAACTCTTAAACCCCAAACCCTTCACCCTTAACCCCAAACCCTAAACCCTTAACCCTTAAACCCTAAACCCTTAGACCCCAAACCCTTAAACCCCAAACCCTTAACGCTCACACCTCAAACCCGAAACCCTTAAACCCCAAACCCTAAACCCTAAACCCTTAAACACTTAAACCCTAAGCCCAAAACCCTTAAACCCTTAAGCCCCAAACCCCAAACCTTAACCCTTAAACCCCAAACCCCAAACCCCAAAACCCTTAAACCCCAAACCCTAAACCCTTAACCCTTAAACCCTAAACCCCTTAACACCCAAACCCTAAACCCTTAACCCTTAAACCCCAAACCCTAAACCCTTAAACCTTAAACCCTAAACCCTGAACTCTAAACCCTTAAACATAAACCCTTAAACAACCCAGCCTAAACCCTTGAACCCTAAACCCTAAACCGTTGAAGCTTGGGCTTATGCGTTTCAGATTGGGACTGCCGGCCTCAAGTCTGGAAGTGAGCGCTGCATGCATCATCCCAGGGGCCCAGGTAGAGTCATAAAGTGTAGTTTAGTGTTTGAGGGTTTAGGGTTTAGGGTTTTAGGGTTTAGGGTTGGGGTTTCGGGTTTCGGGTTTCGGGTTTAGGATTTAGGGTTTAGGGTTTAGGATATATGTGCGTGTACAAATATGTATAGCAACTATATGTGTATGAATATGTAGAGTTGTATACATATCTTTATATATATATAGATATACACACCTATCTGTATATATATATATATACACATGTGTGTGTATGTAATAAACTTTGCACTTATAGGGTCTCGGGACGCTTAGGAAGACCACCAACCCGGCAAACACCGAATGCGTCCAAGCGGCTTTTTAGACGATCCTGCGGGGAGGTCCTCCAGACAAAGGCGGTCTTTGTAGCATTGCGTTTCGGGCGAGGGCTGATAGGCACGGTTAAACATCTGACTGCTCGTTTCGCTCATCTGCCGTTCACAGCACTGGTTTACAGAATGTCAGCTCTGCGGCTTTGCGGTACTACAATGCTCACAAAGCAAGTCCTACTGTTGATGGACAAAATTCTGCATGACCCAAATATAGTATAGTACCATAAATCCCATAGTTTAGGTATATAAGGTCATGCAGGATTTTGTCCATCAGTCCTAGTGCAAGTTACTGAGCTTGGTCAAGGACTTCGAGAATGGGTCAACGAAGGTTTGTGTGGCAGCTTTTCGGTCGGAGCCCCTGACTGGCCTTACCTATAGTCTCCATTGTAGTTCCTGTTTTTGGTTTAACCAATTATGAGTTAAGGATTTTAGCAGGTAGCCCCCAAAAGGAACTACAATGGAGACTACAGGTAACCTCAACCCTACTCGTAATTCGACCCTAAATTCGATACCTTGCTTCAGGGGCATCAAGAAATCGCAAAGCAATACCAAACTCTATGATATAGTTGCTGATCGCCGTGGCCCCAGCACAGGCGCTGAAAGCAACATCGACACCTTGAGTTACATAGATGAGAAACCCTAGAATCCCTAGAACAGAATGGCTAAGGAGTTGAGGGGACCTAGTGCAAGCAATGCTCAAACATGCAGCGCAAGTCCCTGAATTAGCCACACACATGCTACGGAAGTGCCTGGAGGCGTAGGGCTTCAGGGGTTCGCTTCCAGCATTTGGAGGCTACTTCGTAGATGGGAAGGATGTTAACTGCCAAGGCAAAAGTGCAATCATACTATGCCAGGACACTAGAAGCCCAAATAACTGGAGCAGGTCCTTGATCCCTTAAGAGTCCCGCAGAGCGAACTACTCATATCTGGCATAGGCCAGTATGATTGAAAAGTCGAGTTCTGACATCCCAATCAATTACCGGAACTCGGCTCAAGTCTTACGAAACGGCAGCCACCGTTTAGGGCTCCGGGGCGCGAGGGTTTACCTGCATCCCCAAACCCTTTAGAAAAGGTCGGCTATGAAGGGTTTAGGGTTTAGGGGTTTAGGGTTTAGGGTTAGTTATGAACTTTCACTTCCAGGGTTTAGCTCTCAGAAGACCGTACGTCATTGGATACACAGCTGGGACTGAAGAAACGTCCCTTTCCCAGTGACGCCCGCCTGCGTGGTGGCTTCCTCACTGACCCCTTGCATCCTGGAGGTTTTTAGAAGTCCTAAACCTTAAGGGGTTCCTTCAAGGTTTCCTACATAAGGGCCACTATTAGGGGTTTTGAACCCTGAACTCTACAGCCCTGAACCCTAAACCCTAAAGCCTCAACCCCACACCCAAAACGTCAAGGCTCAACCTCGAACCCCCAACCCTAAACCCAAAGGCTCTCAGCGTTCTTGGGTTATGCGGTCTAGGACAAAGCGAAATCTGAAGACATCCCCCTATAGGGGGAACCCAGAACGCAATCCTTACAGGACCACTTTCGTAGAACCCTATAGTACCCTTTAGCAGCAAAATGTGGGAGCCTTCGTAATTTTAATAAGGTTTTAGGGCTATGCGGTAGTATAGCTATGACAAGGACCCAAGGAATACTATCGGCAACTATTTCGGCCCCTGCATTGTCAGCCCTTGCAGCGGAAGTTCCTGACTAGTTGAGGGCTCGGGGCCCGGGGGCCTCTATGATGGCAGCACAGGGGGCTGAGTCATGGGGGCCTTAAGGGTTAAGGGATGCGATTGGTAACCATTCCGATCTCTATGTTGATTGGGATAAGGTTCTGCAGGGCATTATATCCAACCCGAAGCCCTGAACCGAGTGTACCCAACACGACCTGAAGGGGACACTCGTACTAGTTGTTCAGGTTTTTGGGTTACTTACTTTGCAGGGTTTTCCCATCTCTTACTTAAGGGCCTCTTATGAAGGTTCACTACTACAGCTCAAGGAATATGAATATCTTACTTAGTCAATCAATGAATAACCTGTGAATTGCAAAATCTCGAGGCTTCCGGATTCGCAAGGCCAGCTTCTAGGGGACGGTTGTACAATAACTAACAATAATAATAAGGAGCCCCCACCCCCCCCAAAATAGTGTATAGGTAAATTATTTAGGCACCTACATTAGGCTGATTAGCCTTGACCCTGATTGGGTTTGGGGTTCCGGGTTTTCGGTACAGAAGCTGCAGATTGGCAACTCCGTGCCGTAAGTCCAACAAACCCGATCTCGCACACCTCCAACATGCCAAGTGCGTGGTTCTCGGGGGTACACCCTAAATAACCTTACACCTGAAACCCAAACTAAATAGCATAGAGAAGCAAAGGGCTGTGGGAAAATGGTGTTTGTATTACTGCGGTTGTTCATAGATTCTGGACCTGCCTGTAAATCGCACACACTCACTTGCAGGAGAGCAATGCGATACGCCCGAACCCCAACATCTCAGGTTGCCTAAACAGTTGTACCCTTGTTCTTCTTCCGCGCTTTTGCCTTAAGAATGGAACCGGATCGGGGCTGTGTGTTTCCGCACTGCGTGAGCTGCGAGAAGAGGTGGAGCTTGGTGCGGACACCCTCCGTGAGCTGTTGCAGGAGCGGGCGGTTTTGATCCACGGACCTGGGAATCGACATCTGGAGGAGGCGATGACACAGATTCGGCAAAAATCCGAGGATACTTGGACCTGCTCGAAGCCAGGATCCAGCGACTTTTGGATTTGTGCCATAGTTTAGACAGGCTGCAGAAGATGGAGGATGGTCAAAAAGCAGGAGGATGATCAAGACAACCTGAGGGCTGGAATGGTGGACTTGGGTTTCAGACGCAAGAAGGTAGAGGGGTAGAGCACCAGCCAAAGGGGAGGCCAAATGCATGGCTCAATGTGACACATATGGGTTGAGAAACGCGTGCCGAGACTTGGACGGCAGTGGTGCGGATGCTCGTGGTCTGCCAGAGAAGTGTGCCGGCAAGGGTACCAACGACGATATGGGTGCGCGCAGCAGCAGAAGGCTTCTCACAAGCTGGATGGTTTATGTCTGAGTGTCGATCTTGGGAGGAAGGTAACCACGCTGTTTTTGAGGATGCCAACTCGATTGACACTCGCTGTGACACAATGCGCCCTTTTCGCCTCGACGGCGAGCAGGATAATCTCACCCAAGCGGGACGGCTGAGTTCTGAGTGTCAGGCTGAGCATTCCTGGAGCGATACATTTGACCCAGTTCGCAAACGCTGGTATAGACGTTCGTGGGGTTGGCCTAGTTGGAATTATCAATCCAAGCAGGTACACTTTCGTTCGGCCGCGGAAACAGTGGTTGCGCAGAGGGGGTCATTGCCCAGTGCAGCATGTTTGGATCCATGGTCCAGAAGCTGTGCACCTCCTGGTGGAGAGATACATGCCGAGAGCTTGAGTTGACAAGGTTGATCGGGATGGAAGTTGTCTAAGACGGATGACTTCGGATGCCGTTGAAAGCTAGGGCCAGGGTTTCACGAGGACTGTTTACATGTGCTTGAGGGCGCTGGCACGTGCAGATTGTTCTACTGAGCAGACCCTTGCCCTAAAGCAGAGTAGCCCTAAGACTAAACGCGAGTGTAAACGAGATGAACGCTAAACCAACAAAAATGCTCCAAACCCGAAGCCTAAGACCCTAGGCCGTGTTCCGGGGCTTGCGCTTCAGCGCATTTTCAGCTGCAAGCTGCTTCTTTGCCTCCCATTCATCTCTTAAACAGAGTTGTCATGATCCTAGGGTTTGGGGCTTAGGGCTTAGGGTGCAGGGGTTTAGGGGTTTACGGCTTCGGGGTTTAGGGTTTAGGGTTTAGGGTTAGCGGTACGTGATCTGCTGAATAGGCCTGCTATTGCCTAGGCTGCTAGGGACTTCTAAGACGAGAAGCTTCGCGACGGGAGGATGGCTGTCTTGGTACCAAACACCGGTAACGCCGACCCTGCACGGTCTAGGTTCCTTATAAACCCTAAACCCCGTAAACCCCTAAACCCTAAACCCCTAAACCCTAAACCTTAGGGTTTAGGGTTTAGGGGTTCAGGGTTTAGGGTGTAGGGTTTTGTTTTGAAAGTGCAATGGGACTTTCGCTCCGCAGAGTTGAGTCTCAGGCATGAGGCCCGGTGTAAGGTTTAGGGTTTAGGGTTTAAGGTTTAGAGTTTTAAGGTTTAGGGTTTAGGGTTTAGGGTTTAGGGTACCCTAATTGGGGTTATAAGTAATTATCAGTATAGTTACCTTAATTATAACCCCAGTTACTAAGTCCCAGGATGCTTTAAGTAGTGTAGGTGTACAGACACGGCTAACTGTCTTCATAAACGTCTCGTGCCCCTAAACCCTCACCGATCCGAGCAAAAATTAGCACACAGAGGTCCCAGAACATGAAGCCCTAAAGAATTAGAATAGGGTTTTGGGGCTCATAAGTAGTTATAATAAGGAACCCCCCAAAACTACATAGGAAAATATTTAGGCCCCTATTTTAGGGTGAGGAGTTTGGCTTAACCTTCATGATTCGACTAAAGGTTTGGAGACATTGTTGAATTGTGCCACAGATGAAGAGCAGGGGGTCCGGAAAGGATACCTCTCACTTGCCGCCATTCAGCTCGCTGCACCATGTAGCGGCCTTAAGAATTAGAGGAGGTTTGGGGCATATTATCCCACGTCTTATGTTATATTAATTAATTAATTAATATATATATATATAGTTGGAATGGGCATCTGAGGGTATTTTATGGGGAGAATGTTTTGTGCGCGATGAGGAGAGATTTCCCATTATTCCGACCACTATGTCAGACCCGTCAACCCCGCAGTCCAAAGACCTGAACTGAAGGGTTCAGGGTTTAGGGTTTAGGGTTGAGAGTTTAGGGTTTAGGGTTTAGAGTTTAGGGTTTAGGGTTTAGAGTTTAGGGTTTAGGGTGTAGGGCTTTGGGTTTAGAGTTTTGGGTTCAATTTCTCAAGACAAGTCCGCACCAATACATCGGCGAGGTGTTGATCTGAGAGGGCCCGGAGCGCAGCCATGTAATCTCGACCGGAGGCCGTCTCTGCCGTCTCGGACTGACTCATTGCACCTACTGAGACTTCAATGCAGAGAAATGGCATCGGGCCCATAATACTATAATTATGATAAGGAACCCGCCAGAATAGTGCAGAGTAAACCCTAAACCCCTAAACCCTAAACCCTAAGCCGTCCTTTGCGGACTTTGACCGTCGCTCCTTGGCGCCATAGTCTGCTATCTCTAGAAAAAAGTCACACGGACAGTACCTGTGCAGAAACATCACAAAACTAAAATCAAACGATAATGCATAAACGCAAACAAGCTAAAATTAAGAAGAACATCAAACAAAACTAACAAAATTGGTTTAGGGTTTGGGGCTTGGGGTTTAGGGCTTAGGGGTTTAGGCATCCCATCGCACCCTTACCTCGCCTGTCACCTGGTTTAGTTTCTAAGCCACGAAGCTCGACAACCTTACGACCTTGGACCCCGTACTCGAGATCCTAGAACCAACCCTTCGAATTAATTACCATCAATGATGAGCATATACTCCATACATAGCAACCTGCATTGCCACTATCCTAAACCCTACTGTCGCCCCAAACCCGGAAACAAAAAAACAAGCAGTAGGTTGCGAACTGGTTGTTGGATCCCAAGGCAGTGCCTGATAATCTCTTTCTTGGAGGGTCGAGGGACTTAGTAAGTAGGCAGTTTAGAGAGTTATAAGTACCATAACCTCAATTAGGATCCCACTAAGGGCACTTATAACTCTACTGAATCCCTTTTTTACTACGTCCTCCGACCCTCCAATTACTCCCAAACCCCTAAACCCTTATAGATCCCTTAAGCGACCCCTCTTAAAGGGGCCCTAAATACTTTGGACCCTTAGGTTGCCCTGAAACCTTTCTGGGCCCTCGCCTCCTCTTCCTTGTGAGAGCGAACTTGGTCCTGCAGAACCACAGTTGTGCGTAGCTTTGTCTCTTCCACTATGGCGTATACGGTTTAGGGTTTTAGGGTTTAGGGTTTTGGGGTTTAGGGTTTTGGGGTTTAGGGGTTTAGGGTTTTGGGGTTTAGGGTTTAGGGGTTAATGGGGGAAGTTTAGGGTGTCAGAGCCTCAAAGGCATGAGGAGGTAGAGCGTTCACGCTAGTCCTACATTCTGAGAGCCGGGTTGCGAACTTTAATTTGAAGTCGCGGAAGCCAGAAATCGGGGAAGCCAGATGCAGAAACCACAAATAATACTCCGAACCGTCAGTAAGCTGTGACAAAGTTGAAGACACCTTCCAGAAGAGCCCAAGCCAAGCATGTCGACCTTTGACTTTGCTGTGCAAGCTGCATAAGCCCAAAGACCTAAACGCCTACCCCCTAATGACACCTACCCCCTAATGGCCCCCGAAACCACCAAGATGCCATAAGTTGAAAAAAACAAAAGGTTTGACTTAGGTCAGCAAGCACTCCAGGAGGGCTTACGTAGGCGGAAACGGTCTGCGACAGTCTCTACAGATTCCATAAGTTCGACGAGGTCTTGAAATTGTGTGCATATGAGGGAGGTATACTCCGCATGAAGAGTTCTCTGAATTAGGGTCCCTTTCTAGTCAAAATAGTACGGCACGCTTGTGCAAAGGACCCTATAAAAGGGACCCTAATTTAGAGAACTACCCATATGACGAAGGTATACTCCACATGCTATACTTAAAGGAGCAAAAGCAACTTAGAAAGTCACTTAGTCTATAAGGGTTTAGGGTAATAAGGTATATAAGGTTATAATTAGGGTAACGGATGTATTGGGGCCATGATGGAGTGCGCTGCTTCCCAGGCTTCGTGACACGGGCTTCGGGATTTGACAAGGGTTCTGAGGCAACCATCCAGGAAAAAAAGAGAACATAAACATGTATTTCATAATGGGTCCTCTTAGAAACAAATACCAAAAATATCAAAGCCTGGTACTCCAGAACCCTAAATCCCTAAGACCCTAAAACCCCAATAGCCCTAAACCCTACACTAAACTCTAAAAACCCGAAACCCTAGCCTCTAGCAAAATCTAGGGTTTAGGGTTTAGGGATTTTTTAAATCCCTAAACCCCAAACCCTGGATTATTCAAGCTCCGGCCTATGGAAGCTTTGGGAACCGGAACTACCTCTCGAACAGACCCCGGGGCATCGCAGGCTGCAACCTGCTCCTCAACAGGGATTGTAGCTATCACCCGACAGCACGAAGCGTCTGAACTCCAACCTCTAAATTAACCCTAAATCCTATACCCTGAACCCCAAAACCTAAACCCGAAGCCCTGCCCCCAAAATGCCGAACTCACCTCTAGCTCCTTAATTGAGGCATCCCCTCTTCTAGTCTCCTTCTGGGGGCCCCCTAAACTTCTAAACCCCAAAACCCTACCTTAGCCCCAAAAGAACCTACCCTATTAAGGACTTACATAACCCGGGAGCTCATAACAACGGAACCCTAAAAAAAGGAAATTAGGTTTTCCAGGGTGCAGGTAATGCTTTCAAATCCCCACATCGATCCTGTCGTCCCTAAACCCTAAACCCTAACTCCTTAAACCCTAAACCCTCAACCCTAAACCCTCAACCCTCAACCCTAAACCCTCAAGCCTAAACCCTCAACCCTCAACCCTAAACCCTCAACCCTAAACCCTCCTGTCGCATCTTCTCCAACTCGATTGCCCGGAGACGGCCCTGCAAAGATCGGACTTTCCGTGCCGTTTATGTGCGGAGCGCTAAAGTTCCCCAAGTAATAGGGGTTTAGGGTTTAGGGTTTGGGGTTTAGGGGTTTAGGGTTTAGGGGTTTAGGGTTTAGGGTTCCTTTAAAGGGTTCTTAAAAGGGTCTATAAGGGTTATAATTTGGGCTACTAAGGGTTTAGGGTATAGGAAGGTCTGTTGCGGGTTTTTGAGGGTTCTATAGGGATTTCATTTGGCGTCGTAAGGGTTCTCTAGATGAAAGGTTTCATAGAGATTTAGAGCGGTCTATGGCTTCAAGAGCTGCGCTGCTTTACAGTAGGGTTCAGGGTGATTCAGCAATCCCCTTCCACCCTACACAACACCAATACACCCATAAAGAGCCACCATAAAGAATCCACATCATCATCCCCAAACCTCAATCCCAAAACCCTGAACCAGTAGCCACTGCTCTGCTTTAGGGGTCAAGGCTCCTTGAACTTAAGGGCACCTACAAGAGTATAGGTAGTACGCTAAATTACCCACAGAACCAAATACCCCTTAATTAAGGAAATTGCCTGAAATTCGTGGGGCCTTAATATTATGAGCTAAAGTATACTCCTTAATTGCGGGGCATTGGGTTCTCTGGGTAGGTCGCCAAAATAGTATGGCACCCCTGTAACAGGGACCCCACAAAGGGACCCCAATTTGGAGAACTACTGCTGTAGGGATACCTTCAAAGTCGGAGAGCAGGGTTTTAGGGGCTCGGTTCCTTTACAGGGTTCTCGTAAGCGTTCTATATGCACTGTTATTATAAGGGTTTGGTATAGTGACGTTACGAATGCGCATAGGGTTTTGGGCCTCTCTCAGTATACTGTAACTGCAATGGGAAGCCCGAAAGAAAACTGTTGATCATAATAAAGGTCGTAAATGGGGGGGGCTTCTGGCGGTTGTAATTAGTATGGCTTGTTTTGACTGCTTCGCGGTTCAGTGTCCAGTAATTTCGGGGCTGAGCACGATGACATCTGAGCACGGACAATTCGACTAGGGTGTTGGCTGGCCATGCACTTTTGTCTTATCAGGGCATCCGACGAAACGGAATTACTTATGATTCAGACCCCGTGCGTTAAGCCCGGAAGCCCGAAATCCTAAACCCTACTGCTCAGCATCAAACCCTAACACCTTATGTCCCAATAAACCAGTGAAGTTGAACTCTTAAGCCCCGAACCCGGCAACAAGGGCCGCGACCTTAACAGGTCATGAGGGCTGCCGACGGACAGAATTTGGCAGAACCCTAGACCCGACACCCTACATCTAAGCCAGCATATCTCCTGAAAAAAGTAGGGGCCTCCTCGGCATAGCTGGTGACATCATCCCAGTTACTGAAGTCCTCTGTTGGTATGCGCGGGGTTTCGGATTGCGATTTTAAGGTCGAGGCTGCCAGAGTCGCGAAAGAGTTTAGGATTCGATTTGCTTTTGGTGGGTTTTTAGGACTGTTCCCTAAACCCTAAACCCTAAACCCACGGTTTAGGGTGTAGGGTTTAGGGTTTAGGGGGTCGTCCAACAATTTGCTTCAACAGTAAGCCAAGGGCTGGCAGGCCCGAACCCGAAACTCGAAACCCTAAACCCTAAACCCTAAACCCCTAAACCCCTAAACCCTAAACCCTAAACCCCTAAACCCTGCGACCTTCACGACACAGCCGGCAGTTGATCTTGGGAACTCCTAGAAGCTAAGAAGGCCTACCTGGACCCTAAAAAACCTACTGTTTGAGGAATGACTTAGAGGAGTCATACTAAGGAACATTACGAAGGTAGGCTATTTGGGACTGAGGCAAACACTACAACTGAACCACTAAACCCACAACCCTAAAACCAACAATGCACGAATTCGGGGCCAGAATTAGTTGGACTAGGATTGTGGTGGTGTGCATTAAACCATGTAGGGAATAGTAGCACTTATTGCTCAGGCCCCTGTACTCGTGCGCCAGTGGTCTTCTGGACTGTTGGGCACCTAGCCTTCGAAGTCGCTGGCTCCGTAATCTGTAGTTAGCATAAGGGCTCTCTACGGGTCAATATAAGGGCCTTAACGAATCAGAATAGGGTTTTGGGCATATTTTACTATACTTATAATAAGGTACACCAGAAAAGTATAGGTACATTAACTTATTATAAAGCCCCTGAATAATCGGGTTTTGGTGCATATTCGAGTAACTGTAGATGTATAGCTGCGTAACCATATAGGCACTACAAGGGCGTATCAGAAACCTAAACCCTAAACCCTAAACCCTAAACCCTAAACCTTGCAGGCCCGAAGGTCCATGCTCGCCATACAGCAAGTCGCTCTCAGGATCGGGGTGAGGCTCCCAATATGAAACCCTAACCTAAACCCGAAGCCCTAAACCCTGAATCCTAAACCTCCCCTCCCCCCCAAACCCTAAACCCTAAACCCCTAAACCCCTAAACCCCTAAGCCCTAAACCCGAAGCCCTCAACCCTGAATCCTATTCCCCAAGCCAGAACCTGAGCCGTTAACATCCCGTAACCCAAGATCCGACCCCACACCCATTGCCAAGCCCAATACCATAGTATAGGGGCCCTAATGATTACGGTTTAGGGTTTAGGGTTTAGGGTTTAGGGGTTAGTGGCCCTAGTGACTACGGTTTAAGGTTTAGGGTTTAGGGGCCCTAGTGATTGTGCTCGGAAGTTGGGGTATGTAAAGGTATGATTATTAAGAAAATCCGTGGGACAGCTAGTGTTCTGTTCTCCTCCAACCAACTATTGGGGTCCAAAGGGCTCCAAAATAAGGTACTTCGCTTAGGGTAGTGTGAGCTAGTATTTGGGACAGTATATAGATATTAAGTACTTGGACTCTTGGGGTGGTATGTTAAGTCTTGTCTTCGTGTACACCAGAGCTCCCGTGTTTTCTTGCGAGCTGCTGTTTTAGCTCAGCCATCGACCACGTGGGTTTGCTTCCGGATCCGCATTCCGGTACTCCCTGAACCTATGAACCCTGAGACCCAAAAGAGTGAATACACCTACCAAGGTGCAGGGTCTGTCATCCTAAGGTTCAACCCCTGCTAGAGGACCCGCAGAGCACCCACGCCCATAATTTAGGGGCACCCTATCGAACCATAAGAAAATCCTGAGCACCCCGTTGAAACCTCTACCCTACACACATATTACTTTCTGTTTGGGGTTTAGGGCTTCGGGTACTTTCCCGAGGGCCAGCCTGCAAAACTACCATCCTAAACCCCACGCACCTATAGAGGCCCTTGGACATCCATCGCAGATACCTTCTTTGAACACCACATACCTAACCATGAAATCCAGTCCTTCCTATACTGCACTTGGGAACCTCGCAACATGTATAATTTCAGCCGTTTCTTAGGTAGTCTACTAACCGAAGATTGAGCATCATTTTTTTCCGAAGCTTCGGGCCTTAAGGCCTAAACCCTAAACGCTGCAACTGGCCCTAAACCCTCAAACCTCACCCTAAAACCTAAAACCCAAAACCTCAACCCTAAACCCTAAACCCTAAATCCCGAAACCCGAAACCCTAAACCCTAAACCAGTTACAACCCTGAGGGCGACCGGTGCCTGCTCGCAAGGAGGCTCCGGCTCGCCTGCCGACTCCTGGAAAGAACAACTCTCTCGAGCCTCACACTGTTTCAAAGTGTTTTGAATTTATATATATATATATACATACATGGGTTTTTGGATGGAAAAACTCTCTATCAGCGTTTTGGGCCTTTGGGTTTAGGGGTTTAGGGTTTAGGGTTTAGGGAGCCTCACACTGTTTCACTTTGTCTTGAATTTATATATACATGGGTTGTTGGATGGAAAAACTCTCTATCAGCGTTTTGGGCCTTTGGGTTTAGGGTTCAGGGTTCAGGGTTTAGGGTTTAGGGGTGAGGGTTTAGGGGTGACGGTTTAGGGATGAGGGTTTAGGGTTGAGTGTTTAAGGGTTTAGGGTTGAGGGTTTGGGATCTAATCTATGTGAAAGGGGCAGGTTTCTATGTGGGCTTGTAGGGGGTTCTTTAGTTGCTTCGGGGTGCAGGGCTTAAGATTTCCGGATCACGGTTCCCCAACGGGTCCTTAGCACCTGTACAGTCGAAAACAGGATTTTTTTATAGCAGGAATGACCAGTTTGTTTTGGATAAGTATGCCCCCCGCCATATAGGTACATAGGACCCTCTGGGCTTGTGAACTGGCTTTCGATAAGTTTCTTTAGGGGGATTTGGTTGTGTTCAGGTTCGTTCTGTGCATCTTCATGGCTATCGGCCTTGGCCTTTAGGTTTAGGGCTTAGGGTTTAGGGTTTAGGGTTTAGGGGCCTTATGATTAGTATAGGGTTTTTGGCTTCTTGATCGTGAAATTAGAATCAGGAACCCTAGCGAATACTATTCATATCCATTCAGGCTTCTATATTACTGGGTTACTGGGTTCTCGGTATGCAAGGTATCCCATGTGCTCACATCCCACGATCAATCATAAACCCTAAACCAAAAATGAGCCCGACAGACACCCCAGACGAAACGACACCACATCACGCAACTTCGATTCCTAATCCCCCTTCCCGAACCCTAAGACGGTGAAATCGAAAATACATCCTGAACCCCCCCCATCCGAAACCCTCTCGTCAAAAAGGGCCTACCAAGGTCCTGATCTGCAAAACCCGGAACCCTAGACCCTCAACCCTACCGCTTTGGGGATTGGGTTGGGCTGGTGTTTAGGGTTTAGAGTTAGGCTTCAAGAGTCGATGCTTATAGGCTTATGATTATGTCGTATAGTACTTGGTTTTGGGACTTTGGGTTTAGGCCTTAGGGATTTAGCGCTTAAGCTGCTGCCCTACACTCGGCCCGGACATCCTAAACCCCTGAACCCTCACATCCAAAGCCCTAAGCCCGGAAACCCAAGCGCACTGAACTTACCTTAACGTAAACTACCATAGCCTACGTTTATGTAGGTTCTTAGTATACACTCTAGTCTAAACTTCCTTTTAAGGGCCCTAGACAAAATCAGGTTTTGGTGGCTCAAGGCAGGCCTCGTAGAACTCGACATGATCCATAGACTCCCCGATCTGGGAAGGGGCGTTTCTTCTTCTTCTTGCCATGTAGTGCTCTGTGACTCGAGCTTTCAAGGTTCGGTTTTTTTTTTGTTGGGGTCTCTATGATTACACGAGGGGTATCATATGCTATATCTATGCTAGGGCTGTTAGGGACTTTAAGGGGAGACCGTTACTACTTAGGGCTTTCAGGTGTGAAGGCGCAGGGAGGTTGAGAACTAGCGGCGAAGCCTTCGGACCGTTGTGCTTAGGAATCCGCTGGATTCACATCATAACTTTGGGATATGTTCAAGTATAGGCATAGCCGAATTAGAATTGGGATGCTATGAGTAAGTGTTCCGACCTATATATTCAGTCAACACAAGAGTCAATGACTTTGACATAAATAAGACTGGGAGAGTCTGAAGCAATGAGCTCTTGCAGGGGCGTCGCGAAGAACGCTTAAGGATATGTAACTTGTGGTGTCAGGTCGGTGTGGAGCATGTAATTACGTCATGAAAGGACTGGATACTCAATACGTGCAGCTTAGCGCACGCCTTCCGGCTTTAACGCCACAGGTTCTTCTCGTCAGTACATCCGCGGAAAGCTCAAACAATTTTAAACCCTGAACCTAGAAAAAAACAACCTAAAGCCCTCAACCCTAAACCCCCAAAGCCCATATCACCCCTTTGCTGTAAAGCCTAAAGCCCTCAACACTAACCCCCAAAAACCCCAAACCCCTACAAAAAAGACCCCAAAACCCTTACCCCAAACCCCCTCAACCGCCCAAACCCCTAAACCCTAAAGCCTTCAACATCGCCCGAGCAGCCCTAGAGCCTTGAGAGTCCTAAAGCTAAAGGTAGGAAATGGGGGTGTTGCATGGAGGGTCGGGGGACTTAGTCGGGCTCCTTAAAGGGATCCTTAGAGGGATCTATAAAGGTTATATCATGGAGGGTCGGGGGACTTAGTAAGCATAAGACCCTAGACCCTAAGGCCCTAAACTACGGTTTAGGGTTTAGGGTTTCAACCCTAAGCCCTAAACCCTAAGACCCCAAACCCGAGCCTCAGGGACGAAAGGAGGTTTCAGACGGCCAGCTTCAAGATCATTCCAGTCGAGACCCCTTGGAGAGGTTGCGTCTTTTGTTGTTGGCTTAGGGTTTAGGGTTTAGGGTTTATAGGGTTTATAGGGTTTATAGGGTTTATAGGGTTTATAGGGTTTATAGGGTTTAGGGTTTATAGGGTTTAGGGTTTGTTGTTGGTTGTACGGCCTTACGCAAGGTTTGCAGTAGGGCTTCAGGTTTAAGACTGAGTGTTGTGGAGTTGCTGCTTGGGGAACAACCGAGTTCCGATCGGAATTCTGGAAGGGGCCACGAGGGCTTAGGGTTTAGGATGAGGTCCGTCTGTGTATGTCCTTTGATTCATGTCTCTGGTAATATAGGGCCCTAAGCGTTCCCAAAACAGCCTTCTCTAGGATTCCCCAAGAAGAGGAGAGCATACAACTCCCCGTTATCCTAGCTAGTTATCTGATATCTGGGCGCGTGGATTAGGGCTTCCAGGGTGTTAGGATTCACGGATGCTAAACCCTAAACCTTAAACTGCGAGATTGCAATTTCGACTTGTTTTCAAGCTTTCGTTTAGGAACGCGACAAGAG
Organism: Symbiodinium sp. CCMP2456; assembly: GCA_905221635.1. Taxonomy (NCBI): domain Eukaryota; class Dinophyceae; order Suessiales; family Symbiodiniaceae; genus Symbiodinium; species Symbiodinium sp. CCMP2456. The sequence goes on from CAJNDV010033285.1 coordinate 61,923, forward strand.
ATTGAATATTGGTGATTTCGGTGCTACAAGGGGACACTACATCTTCTAACGGGGCAGACCTCGAAAGAGCATCTCCAAACAAAGACTTGACGAGTCGGAAAGCCTTAAGCCACCTTTAAGCATTGCACCTAGAACCCTAAGCCTTACTCTAAGGGTCCATGAAACCCAGTAATAAGGCACTTGGGTTCAGGATAGAAGTTATGCAGGTAAGTTTTTGGGACAGTATATGACCATTAGGTACTTAGACCCTTGGGTTTGTAGCTAAACTTTACAAACCTACATCGTACATCAGCCTAACCGCTCGAAACCTTGAGATCCTAATTCGTGCAGTGAACCCTGGCATGGCTTAATGTACGGGTTTAGGGTTTAGGGCTTGTGCGGGGGGGTTAGTAATTATCTTTGGGGGCATATATTGGCACCGTAGTCATATATGGACTAAAAGGGAATAACACTACTAGTTATTCAGGCTTCTATATGTTATGGTTAGTAGAAGTAAACCCTAAACCAAAAACCCTAACTGGCTGAGGTCGCCGCTTGAAGAAAGCATGGCCCTTCACCGTGATGTTGCGCTCCTAGGCGCAGGGTTTGGAGATTAAATATGGTAACTTGTAGGGTTCAGGGTTTATAATAGCATAGCCCCAGAAACTCCCCTTATGGGGTTAAGGGTTCAGGGTGCTTTAGTAAAGTCGCTGATAAGGCTCTATTTGCTTAGCAGGGCTTGCTTGCGGGGTTTTTGTGGAGCAGCTCTTAAGGCATAAAGTCTGCAGAAAATGCTCAACCTTCACCTCCTTCGAGCTTTCCCTTGTAGTCGGGTCCCGACAAACTCAATGTTATAGGTTCGCACAAATGGCCCGACAGAAAAGTAAGCTATGGCAAGCCCAAAGCCAAGCAGACCACTGCAAGGATAGGGTCCTTACCTCAAGGATCCGAAGACTGAATCAACAGGTTTTGGTAGGCCTGTAAGACACATGGGGGTTTCAGAAAATAGGGGACCCTAATATAGTACCCTAAATAATAGGATCCTTATAATAAGGACCCCAAAACAAGGTACCCCCTATTTTCGGAAAGTCCCACATAACCTCCAGCTACCCTAGAGTGCTAGTGCCAAGGCCTGGTGGCCTCGTATGGCACTCGTACTGCTCTTTAAAAAGAACAACGCACTGGCTAAGTTCCCAGAGCCTTCAATAGGGCCCCGAAAAACCACATAAGTAAAAATTAGGATAGGGATATCCCATATAAACCCCATTTTAATGAAGCCCAGTAAGGTAGGGATGTCCCTATGAAATGCTTATGCTTATGTCCTTTTTGCGTCCCTGATTCAAGTGCGATACCCGGTACCCTAAACCCTAAACCGGTTCGGTCGGGGAGGATGCTTGGCTGCAGGTGTCAAAGAAGCATGATAATATGTTTATGAATATAAATATAAACAAACAAATAAATAAATAAATAAATAAATAAATAAATATATATATATATATAAGGAGAGAGAGAGAGAGGAACGATAATGACAGGAAAACATAAGAACCATAATCACAATGCAAAAAGTACTAACAGCAATAATAATTATAGAAATAGCCGCAATAATAACAGTAATAACGACAGCAGCATTAACACCACTACAAGCAATGGTAACAATGACGCTAACAACGACAGTAGTATTCATTATTACACGCTGTACATCATGAACTTGAAAAAGGTAATCTGCTGCAGGCTTGACTCGTTTTGGCTTGTGTGGGTTTCTGGACAGTATAGCACTAGGGTAGCTCCTCGGGAATCTGTGTGAGTCCGACTCCAACTTCCGGAGGATGTGTTGGAATTTAGTATTGCTCAGAAGCCTGTGTGAGTCCGACTTTCATCGCGGGACGATGTGTAGGAATTCAGTGTTTTCTGTTGAGAACTTCTTCCGTTAAGGTTGGAGCATTCAGGGTTCAGGGGCCTCCGGGACTCGAGGTCAGCAAGATGAAGAAGGACCACAGTTGCCCCTGGTGTGCTCATGAAGACCTGAAGCAACAAGCAACCGCTGCTACAGAGACGGAGAACCTTCAGCACACTGCTTGTATGGTTATCAAGCCGCAAGTCGAAATTGTTGGTCAGTGCGTAAATAGAACCCTTAGCATCAAACTAGCCCAGAAGCCTTATATAATAGCGTCTTTTGGGCCCAAAAGCCCTAACATATGAGTCCTTTGAGGGTAAGGGTATTGGTCAGTGCGTAAGTAGAAATCATGACTCATGTACCCTCAGAATGGCTGAATGCGTCAGGGTCGAGGGCGCTCGATGTATTTGTCTCATCAGTGTTCCTGCGAGGCTTTCGAGAATGCCCCTTGAGGGCGCTCTCCCTTGACATTCGGCAGGGAGTGCAAAGACGGAGCTGTTAGCCTAAACCACAAACTCTTGAACCCTGACTTGCAAAAACCCTAGACTCTAACAGCTACACACTTAAACCCCTACTTGTCTCCCTCGCGGGAGTCCTAAGCCGTAGAGCCTTAAACGCCAAACCATCTCGAACTTGGTAATTATGTTTATATATGGTCCACATCAATCTCGCTGCTGCCATCCAACTTCTACCACAGTCTGAAGAAGGATGAGAAATCCACTGAAGATCTGAAATCGGGGCTTCTTCAAACTAGGTCTACCTGATGGAGCATAGCTCGACTCAGGATGCTACTACTTAGGTCTCATACTAGCAGCGGGTCAACTCTGAAACTCCGATGTCTTGCAAGCCCCAGTACACTTCAAGGTGGGAAACATGCCCCCAGACCCCCCAAAAAAAATCGAACCCTCTATCCGAAGCAATCCTAGACACCAATACCCTGAAGCTGTCGTTGGGGATTCAGAAGGTAAGAGCCTCAAATAGGGCTTACCTTAAGAACCCAAAACCTACTTTTTTGTAGGGTCCCTATAAATCCCATATTAAGGTTTATAATCAGAACCTACAAAAATGTGGGTTTTGGGTTCTTAAGGTAGGGTTCCAAGAAGCTACAAGCACGGCAGCACTTCGTGGAAACAGCTCCCTCCCTCCTCCCAATTTGCCCTTCCCAGAGAAGGCTGTGGTGCTGTCCCTAAGCTGGCCCTGATGTAGGGGCCTAAGTAGTTACCAAGGCTATATTTAGGGTTTAGGGTTTAGGGTTTAGGGGTTCCTAATTATGACTATAGTATAATGGGCCCCAAGACCCTATTGAAATTATTCAGGCCCCTAGAATAAACGCTAACGTTAGGGTCGCGGCCTTTTTCAAGAGTACCTTGGCTAGTCTATGTAGGGCTCCAGGACTTCGCGACGGTTTTGGGTTTAGGGTTGATGCGATCTTCCACCCCGGCACACTGCCGCAGAACCCTAAACCCTAAACCCTAAACCCTAAACCCTAAACATCACCACTAGCCAAACTCAAACGTCGGACATCGTCGGTGAGACCGCACCCTGCTGGGGCCCGGCTGGGGCTGCTTCTTGCGACCTAACCCTAAGGGTCCAAAGGACCCAATAATAAGATACTGTGGCTGCGGATAATCGTTATTTAGGTTAATAGTTGGGAGAGTATATGATTGTTAGGTACTTGGACGCGTAGGGTACGCGCCAAACTTGCCAGGGTTAGCAGAACGAGTTTGGACCTTTTTTGAACTGTGGAACGATTACATGCGTACCGTCTGTACGAGCCTCGAGAACCAGACAGTAAATACATCAAGATGTCTGCGCCCGTCGGGCCCTGTAGGGATGTGAGCCATGTCATCTGATGGTGAGCGGACGGCAGCAGCTTTGATCTCATTCTGGCTTAGCGATTTTGGCTTGTTGCTGGTACGGTTTAGGGTTTAGGGTTTAGGGCTTAGGGCTTAGGGCTTAGGGTGTAGGGTAGGTGTTCCTGAATTGATCGACGTGCGCGGCGCTCCGCTGGAAAACCAAGAGACGAGCTGGGCTCGACTTCTCCGCCGCCGAGTCGGCACCGCTTTCCCGAGTACAGGACCGGAGTAGTTGAAATGAACATGGCTCCAAGGTCCGTATTGCCTGATATCAGGGTTTAAGATTTAAGGCGTCGCAGGGTAGCATGTGATCTTTGAAGATGAGACGTGTTTCGCTGTAGATCTGGTCTCTGCGGTGTTACTCCTATGTGACACTTTTAGGAAAGTACGCAGTTCTCATTCACAGGGTCCCCCTTTAGCAACCCGAAACGCTGAACTGCAAAACCGTGGCTTTTCATGTGAATACGCAGCCCTAGAGGCTCCATCCATACACGATATAAATCCTGCAGTACCTTATAAGGACCCTAAACTACGGGAATTATTGTAATATTCGTTATATTATGGGGATGCAGGATTTACAAAATCAGCCGGTTTATTGTAAGAACCCCAAAAGATGGATGCCTCAATCGAAGAACCCCCCCCCCCATGCATGGATGGAACTAGGCCAGCTTCCTACAAGGACCTGCATCCTAAGCAGTAAGGCCCACAGCCCAAACTCCGCATAGCCTGAGCCCCAAGCCCTCTAGAACCCGTACGGAAGCTCTTGTGACCGTAGTCTTATGGAAACCCTTAACCCAAACAAACCGAAGCCCTGAATCCTAAACCCACCCGGGTCAGATGCACCCAAAGGGTCCTACGTTTAGGGTTTAGGGTTTAGGCCCAAGTACCTCTATGAGGTTTAGGATTTAGGGCTAGGGCTTGGGGTTTAGGGTTTAGGGTCTATGGTCCTAAGTACCTGTATGGGGGGATACTTACACAAAACTCCTACTATAGAAACCCTACTTTCTGCGAAATGGGCGAGTAGGCCCTTTGCTTGAGGTAGGGTTAATGAGATTTACGTGATGATGAACTGGGCGTCAAAAGCACATAGAGACATAGAGTCCCTAGCTATTTGTGTTCAGTATTCCTAGGGTTCCCCACTAATAACTATAGTGTAAGATGCCCGAAATCCCTCTCCCAAAATTATCAGAACGGCACTCTACTTGCCATTCCTATAGGGTTTAGGATTGATTGAGAGTTTAGCTAAACCCTAAATCCTGACGCCCAACACCCTAAACTCCTGACCCCCGACTGGTTAGGTTCCTGGGGTCTTCGATCCTTTTGGTACCCGGGAGCAGACGCACTGAGCCACAACTACAGAGCTTGAGGGGTCCGCTGAGCTGAAGATTGAGGGTTTAGGGTTTGAAAGGTCTACACAAAACGGGTTTAGGGTTTAGGGCTGTGCAGGTCTTATACAGCAGCCTAAATAATTAGAACAGGCTTTTGGGAAAAAATAAGGATCCCATTGGTAATTATTGAACTAAGCCCCTACATTATGAGCTTCCGTCTTGGCCCAGCTTCCCTACGTTTGTCCCCTCGAGCAGTCGCAGAAAACACACGGCGAAGCTCACCGTGCCGTCAAGGCCTTTTTGGACCTCACGGAAGGGGTTTGTAAGCCTCTAATAAGGAGGGGTTTAGGATTTAGGGTCTATGACGGCTTTTAACAAGGGCCTTATGTGGACTCTGGAAGTGTGTTGAAGGGTTCCATAACAGTTCTCTTAGCATAATACTGTTGAGCATTACCTTATACCCTAAACTATGGAAATTACGGTATATTCCTCATTAGGGGTAACGCAGGACTTTTAGCATGAGCCGTAAGGCGTGGCCGCGGCTTCACACGGCCTGTATGCGACCGGGTTTAGTTAGGGCTTGAAAACATTTATGATAATGCTTCTCTAGTAAAGCAACGTACCTCAAACGAGGGCACATATACCAATCATCTACGGACATTTCCTGCTTTCACGGTGCATTGGTTGCTTGAGGGCTTTTGCAAGGCAGAGGCACTTAACGGAAACCAAGCAAACAAGCGCCTAAACACCGAAGCCATTAAACCTAAAAGTTCTGAGGCATGAAACGCCTAGACCCAACAAACTCACTAAGCACTACGACTCCAACCTCGCCGAATCCTAAAGCGCTCAAACCCTTACACCCTGGGATTCGTATCTTTTCAATCAACGTTTTAACAAATAATTACCCATAATGTTCCTCAGGGCTTCTAATTCTACCTACACATGCGTATCCACACCCAACACCGTGTTCTAAGCATTAAGGCCGCTATATTCACCCTTATAGCACCCTCATGAAACCCTTTTCTAACCATGCTATTCCTTAGGGTGTAATGTATGTGTGTATATATATATATATATGTACAGGCTGTGTAATATATGAGAAATATATTTAGCATGTGCATAATATATATATATATATATATATATATATAGATAGAGAGAGAGAGAGAGTGTGTGTGTATATGTATATATATATATATATACGATGCACGTATGCTGTATTCTATACTTTTTAGATCCGAAACCAGTTCAAGCTATTGAGGTCACCGAAAGCAAGAGACGAACATCGTCCGAGGCCCGGGCTCTTCGGGCGGTTTGCTTTGCAGCTCCTGGATCCACTTGATGTCCTATCCTAGGGGTCGAGAGGACCTATAGTTATGGGTTCAGGGTTTAACGTTTAGGGTTCAGGGTTTAGGGTTAATTAACATGTACCGTTGACAATTCATTAGGCTTTCAGGGGTCTTATGAGGGTTCTGCAAGAGACTCACAGGACCCGCCTGAAGTTTTAGCTTTATCTGAGCTGTGGTGTAATGTTTAGGGTTTGGGGGTTGAGGGTTTAGAGCGCTTGGGGGCCGAGGGTTTATGGGGATTCCCAAGATCCGCTTAAAATCCTATCCTACGGCTCCAAACGACCTAATAAGTAGGGTTTGAGCGGTCTTATAAGGGTTCTACAAGAGATTCACAAGATCCACTGGAAGTCTTATCTTTTGCTGGATTGTGGCTGGGCTGCAGGACTAGGGTTGACGAAGTTGCTGGCTACAAGGTTTTTTTAGGGTTTAAGGCTCAGGGTTGCAAGGTTGCGGTCTAGGGTGCATTGGGGTGTAGGGGCTTTGGAGGAAAGAAAGCCTTTTCCGGAAGAGGAGTAGTTGCACCGCAGTGACGGAGGGCCTTCATAGCTAGATAGGGTCTTGGGGATATGTGATACTATACCTCTACTAGCAACCAGTAGCAGCTAGTATCCCTGAGGAATGCTGAAAGGAACCCAGGCGCCTGTCTGGCAGTTAGGATGCGATCCAGACGAGCTTTATTCATTTGCTTTTCCACCTGCTGCAGGCAATGCAGGCGATGCACTGTTCAGGCGTAGGTTAAGGGTTCGGAACCCTAAACCCTAAACCCTAAACCCTAAGCCCTAAACCCTAAACCCTAAACCGTTTGGACATGCGGGGAACACGACTTGGGAGAGCTGAGCTACAGTCGACAAGAGATGCAACGCAGGACGATTATTACGACCAAACCAAGGGAGGAACGCACGTAATATAGGGGGGCCTTGATAATTAGAAGAGTATATTCTACTATAACTATAATAAGGGGGCCCCAAAAAAGTATAGGTAATTATTAAAGACTCTATGGCTTATATTAAGCCCTTCTAGATCCCTTACAGGCAACCCTTAAAGATCCCCGCAAGGATAGTGAACAAGGGGCGTGGAGATGACCGACACAAACGAAAGGGGCACAGAGCAGACGGACCAAGGCAGCTAAACCCTAAACCCTAAACCCTAAACCCTAAACAAAGCAAATGGGCCAAGCCAGGAGGGAAGCTTCAGGATCTCAACATTATCGTCGCAAACATTTTGAGGATTAGGGTTTAGGGGTTCAGAGTTTAGGGTTTACGGATTTACGGGTTTAGGGTTATCACCAATATCTTCACTGAAGTCACGATCACAAGCAGGCATGGACTCAAACAGCATCGTTTCGTGCACATCGACGAGAGCTCATTGACTGAGCAAAGGATTGAAGATAGCAGTGGATCCGAGACCATAAGACACGTGACAGAACACATGACGAACTACTTCTAGCAAAATCAGAGCCTTCCAAGAAGCTTCTCTGCCATGTCAGGCTGCCTAACATGATGGTACATGATGGTACGCAGTCTAGGCCCCGAACCCCTAAATTCTACCAGACTCATATACTCTAAATGAAACTACTCTACCGTGTCAGGCTACCAAACATGATGGTATACAGTTTAGACCCTGAGCCCTACATCTTAAGCCCTCCGACACACAAAGCTCAAAGCCCTAAACCCAAAACCCTGAAGGGACCGACGGGCAGAAGGCTTCACTCTCTGGGATCTCAGGTCCAGCCCCTTCCGGCAGCTTTGAAGCGCGCTTGGCATCAAAAGAGGCTTGCAGGGGTCCAACCGAGAATCGAGCTGCTTCGCGTACGAAGATTCTGTGGTTTGGGTTTAGATTTTAGGCTTGATTCCCCTATTGATGTTTGCGTTCCAAGCTAAGGATTCAGCGACCATGAATCCGAAGGCAGTAGTTTTAAACAGTTGACCCCTAACCGCCCCACACACAAAAGCCCTCAACCCTGGACTCTACACTCCCCCTTTGAAGATCCCTTAGCGATAAACCCAAAACGCCGATCAACTAAGCACCCCTAAACCCTAAACGCTAACCCCAAACCCCTAAACCGTAAACATCCCTAAACCCCTAAACCCTAAACACTAACCCCTAACCCCTAAACCCTCAGCATCCCTAAACCCTAAACCGTAAACCAAAGCACTAACTCGCCTCATTCATTTGATCCCGGGCGACACGAGAAGGGACCTGGTCGTTCCTGGCCGAAGTCACCGAAGTCTCAAATAATTAGGTACTCGGTTTTAGGATAGCAGTTCTGTAGGTTAGGATTTCGGGGAGTGTATGATTATTAGGTACTTGGACCCTTGGGGGAATATGGGGTAGGGGTTCCTGTAAAGGGTTCGCGAAGGGTTGCTATAATGGTCTCATAATCAAGGGGCTTTAAAATTTCAGAAGAGCGTTTTACGGTTTAGGGTTAAAGAAAATTGTAATCTCCTTTACAGCGTTCTATCAGGGTTGCTGTAAGCGTTTGACATAGCGGCTTTCATAACCAGATAGCATAGACTGTTTGGAGGGGAAGGGTGTATTTACAGTATTCGTAAGGTGAAGAACTAAAGGGAATACAATGTGTTTCTATTCTGGCTTCCATTTTGGAGGCCTTGACAATTTGACGGGGCTCTATGCTGGAACTAGGTAAGGAAGCCCTTGTCTTCTGCAAGATGGGCGGCACTGGAAAGTCGAGTTGGCCTAAGCCGCTTATCTGTTCTGAAGCACAATAAGGTGTTATAAAACCCCCTTCGAATGAAGCCCAGTAACCGTGTCCCTAAACTATCTGTTCTGAAGGCCGTTGTTTCCTGGCTTGGCTGGCGGCCGATGGAGCCTCTCGAATAGGGTTTCATTGCTACAAAAGCCTTGATCGTCTTAATAGGGTTTTGGGGTATATCATACTATATTTATGATAAGGAACCCCGAATAAACTAAACCCCATCAAGCCCGACGTAAAGCACACCCCTGCTTAGCAAGCCATTCTCTTGCGGCCTTACGATGGGGAACCATGTTTGGGTGCGCATGCAGCATGGAGGCTAGTTAATCAGGGACCTTTCAGCTTCAGAACTTCGCCTCTTACAACCCTTCTATACAACCCTTCTAAAGGACTCTCGCATTTGCTGAGATCTGCGCTTCAACTTGATCTGTTCTCGTAGCTGCTCCGCATTTGCCTGGTTTAGGGTTACGGATGTGAAAACCCTCAGGTTTAGGCTCAAGTTGTCGGGCAGGGCAGCAGCACAAAGGGTCAGAGCAATTCGGAGCACGACTGAAACGCGGAAGTCCGACAACAAAGATTTGCAAACAAGCACGCATCCATGCATACATGCATACATGCATCAATCAATGCGTATATACACTACGCTGCACTACTATACAATGCAATAATACGACACAATACAACACGACACAGCACAGCACAGCACAGCACCAGCACCAGCACCA